>JAVQJG010049535.1:0-22550 GCA_036024015.1 Craterocephalus amniculus | reverse complement strand
TCTAGCTAAATATTTGCCTGCTGTTTGCTGAAGTGAAGCATAACTTATGCAGCTATAAATATTCATGATACAGATTCTGATTGTCTGTGCGTGTGTGTGCGTGTGTGTGTGTGTGTGTGTGTGCGTGTGTGTTTGCCCTTGCATTCTCTATAATTAGCATCTATGGATTCCCTGATTAGAATTCATTTTTTGACCTTTTACCAACTTTGATGAACGTCTGCCGACACTCTCAGGCCACATCCTACAGCAGAGTGCAGCTATAATGTGTTGCTGGGCTCCAATCAATAAGACCTACAGTTCCCTATACTGCCAGATGGAGACTCTGAGGGAAATGCTGATGGCATTAAGATTTCACTTTTTGATGCAGCTTGAGTTGCATCTTTTCATTTTCTAAGGCCACCAATGGCCCATGTGTGAAAGGATTTGCAGAGAGGGTGGCCTAGTTTTTAAAGCGCCCATCCCTCATCTAGACACCTAAAGCTTTGGGCATCTGATGAAATGTCCTTGAGCAAGACAGGTTATACCCACAAGATGAAATAATTCTTTATCCGAGAAACATGCAGTCTTGTTTGCAGGGAGCAACACAGACAGGTCGAATTAGAACAATAAAATCAGTAATCTGTTCTTTTCCTGATGCATTTATATTCATAGCAACAGATTAATTCCTGTTTTTATTTGGTGTTATGTTTTTTGCAGAGTACAATCTCGAACCTTGTCAAGATCCCGGAGCGCCCCGGTTCGGCTGGCACACGGGCTCCAGGTTTGGCATCGGCGACTCGCTGTCCTTCTTCTGCAACACAGGTTACCGTCTGCAGGGGGCGAAGGAGATTGTGTGCTTGGGAGGTGGCCGCCGCATGTGGAGCCCCCCTCTGCCAAGGTGTGTGGGTACGTGCTCAGCTGTTTTTTACTTTCTTTTTTCTGCATGCACATCCTACAATTTAAACCGTTAATCAGCATCTAATAAAAGCGTTTGGCACAGATAATAATAAATGTACTTGACCTCCAAGAGGTCGGTGAAAATTATTTATTTAAACAGTCTACTGTGATTATGTCCACTGATGTGAGCTGAAGTGAATCTAAGTTTCATTACTCTCATCTTTTAGTCATGACTCCAGATATCTTGTCAGTATTTAATAGAGATGTGTTTTTTACCCAACCCTTTATCGGCACTCATTGAAATACTCAGGATTTCAACACTTCAACCTTAAGGAAGAGTGTTATTTTGCTACTGAAGGATATTTCATCTCTAGACTTTTAATTACTTTTCTTTAAAATAACAACAGACCAACACTGGTCAGTGGAAACATTACTTCTCATTTAATGTTGAAAGGAATGTTGGCTTATCTTATATGATTGGTGAGGAGAAAAAATGCCCTACAGTATGAAGTGACCAAAAATGGTCCTACGCCTTAACAACGGTTAAATGACAAAGTTGTGTGTACCTGTCATTTTATAAAGCAGTCCTCCACTGTTTTGACTCGCAGAGGAGCCAGTAAATGTTTTTACAATGACCGTTTAATAGTCTACTCACTGTCTTATAATGTGTCACTCCCAGTTGATGAGGATTTTTATGATGCTAAAGTGATAAAAAATGAATGCATGCTTGCTCATCTGAGAAATATATTTGAATTGCTTCTCTATCTCTTCAGGTAATGCAGCAGTTATAAAATAGTCATCCCATATTTGAGTTTGTGCTGTCTGTTTGTTGTGTAACTGATTATGTCTTTCGATGTGTTTGTTCACTTGCAGCGGAGTGCGGATCCACAGTCTCCAATAACGAGGGAGTTCTTTTGTCACCAAACTACCCAAAAGACTATGACAACCGACATGAATGCGTGTACAGCATTCAGGTTCAAACCGGAAAAGGAATCAATCTCACTGCCAGCACTTTTCAGCTTGCACAGGGAGACATTCTTAAGGTAGATGATGTAGTCACTTCCTTTTATTAGCAGAAAATAGATCATCAATAAATAACAGCAGCATTGCATTAAGTGAAAAATAGGCTTTTTCTTTTTTTTATAATTTGCTTCGTGCTTTTTTAATGTACAAAAATAGGATACCAGAGAAGGACTTTGTGGAGAAACACTAGACAAAAAAATACACTGTTTTTATAATTGGCTAATAAGAGCAAACGTTAATTAATAACTGCATCTACTTTTATAAATAAAGGGCTTTTGCTCTTCATGTCAAAGCATTTTAGCAGTTTTGGTACCGCAGTTGCAGTGTAAAAGACTGGATTGTTCCCACTTTATAGCTGGGATGCAGTCATTTGGGATGCAGATGTCTTGCCTAATGCTCCAATTAACAGCATTGTAGCCTATTATTGGGATTTCTAGTAATCCCCTTTGCTTAAGCATTTTGTGAAGATCTGAAGTGTGGAAAGACATGCTCAGAGAGTTAAATTGCCTGAAGAAAAAAACAAAACAGCGCCTCTCTGGTATTTCAAAAGAAGATCCCAAAGCTTTTTCTTTTATGTCTTGTCATTTCACTGATGTCATACAGGAACAAATCTGGTATAGCTGTAACAGCTTACTTGGAGGCTTGAAAGTTTTGTTGTATTTTTTTCTCCGCAATATATATTAGTTGCCTAGAGCAAACAGTAACTAAATACGTCTTCCAAAATATGAATAAGGATGGAAAAATGCTTTTAAGTTTATCAAAAAATTTAGAAAAAACGTTGTATTTTGACTGTTATTGTTAGAAATTGTGTCTAAATGTGCAAAACTCTCCTGCCTATCTCTAAATAGGTGTACGATGGAAAAGATGGTACAGCTCCTCTCCTTGGTACCTACACAGGCACACTGATGCAAGGCCTGTCCCTCACCAGCACTTCCAACTATATGTGGCTTGAATTCTACTCAGACCATGAATCCACATCAGTGGGGTTCCGCCTCATATACCACAGTAAGTCACATTTATTTCCATAGAGGGGAGTGCCCTAAAGCGCATTCAAATGAGTGAATTTAGCCTAATGTTTGGAACTTGGCATTTCAAGCAGCAGAATTTCAAAGAAGACTTTAATTGACCCTCACCCTGCTCCACCATGTCTTCCTCCTGTCAGGGCATCCGTTAAACACAGCGTGGTGTTTCTACCAGGCTGCAGGAGGAAAACGAGCGATTTACTTTCTGTCCTCTCTCTCCCTCTGCCTCTCTGTGTGAACTTCCATTCTCTCTTTTCTTTTGCTCTCTACTCCTGTAATTAGCATCCATGCCTGCCTAAGTGCACCTTGTTAAAACAGGTGAATTATTGCTGGGACTTTGTGACGTGTGTGTGTGTGTGTTTGTTTGTATTTTGTGCGCTAACACTATACAGTGTGGGCTTTTACACATTTAAGAATGTATGTGAGGTCTGAAAGTTGTGGTCATAGTTTTAAGTAGGCCAATAATAGATGGATAGAGTCAAGTTTCTCCTCCTTTGGCCTGCTGACTCTGTTGCTTTTAACTATTTCTAATTTATTACTGTGACAAGCGGTTGCACTGGTGAGACTGCCTTTTTCTGTCCAATTCAAAGTGTTTTTGTTGTTTCACCTGTAAATGAGCCTTCTCTTTTATCTTGGTCAACCTGTGTGTTTCCTTAGATAAAATTGAACAGATAATAGTTAGTAAGAGGCTCTGCCTTGAATTTTGAAAAGTTTTGAGGGGTGTGAAAGGAAAAAAATAAAAGAGTTTTGTTCCCTCGAAGTAAGCAGGCCTATAGTTTCCAGCTTGAATATTACACTCAACCTGTCAGGTGCTTGCAGAAATAGTGTTTACAACTGGATCCTGGCAAAACTGCAGAAATGATGAGAAAACTCACATTAATTAGGAGTCTGTGCTTATTTGCAAAAACAAAATAAATCAGTATGCATATCCAGATGCAACTGCAATTAGCTGAGAAGAAATGGCTTAATAACATACTGCCTTTTGAGTCACAGAAATAAAGGAACATAATTAAGAATCTCATACAGTAATTAGTTTTCATGCTTTTCTTTTTTTTTTTTCTTTACTATGGCCTTTTCATCCAGAATGGATAGCACCCTTAAACTTGGAGACCACCGACTGATGTTTGAATGACAAGGTGACAAGGAGAAGCTGGGATATTGCCATTTAAAGGTGGTCAAATAGTCAGTTTGGATCACATTTTGTGACTTTTCTACGCTAAACCCTGAAATAATTTCCCCAAAATGTGAGCATTAATTGCTGGGAATTTATGCCAGACGTGACAGTTAAAATACTTGCGTAACACCTGGCATGGCCATGGACCTCACTTCGAGACGTAACCATCAATCAGCACTGCTGGGTTTATGTGCAGCTGCTCATGCTGCATAGCTTAATACACCTGGAAGAGAGCATGACACATCAAAGCCATGGTCACATTCAGACAAGGTGAGTTTAAGAGTTACTGTAGCGGTCTCTTGTTTGTGGCTGTTATTTAAAGTCTGCTGTAACATCTCAGTGTTCCAAGACGATGAGCTGTTTCTGAATCGTGGTAAATGTCCACACTCAATTAAACATCTAATAGTCGATGTCTGATGGTGCTCCCTGTCTAAAAGGCATCGTTTATTGCCAAGTCATATGAAAGGGAATGTGGGCCTTCATCTTTGTTCAGCCGGAAATTAATTCTCAAAGCTTAATCAATACCTCTTTGCAGTACAGATGAACTGGAGAATGGCACTGGTCTATAAGATGGCCGCTATGCAGCGGGCTTCGCTAAATGCTCAAATGCAGCTCTTTGGCAACATGTTTATTTTGCTAATTTCCTGTTATTCTCCTGTCTTTTCTAATTGTGCCTGTAGGTTTTGAGCTGTCCCACTGTGATGATCCAGGAGTGCCTCAGTTTGGCTTCAAAGTCAGTGACCAAGGTCACTTTTCTGGAAGCTCCATTGAGTTTGGTTGTGAGCAAGGTTACACTCTACACGGCAGTGGCATACTTAAGTGCATGACCGGCGAGAGAAGAACATGGGATAACAACCTCCCATCATGCATAGGTAATGCTGTCTGTCCACGTCCATGTGAAGGCTTAGATTGCACCATTTTCATTACCATGCTGTTTCTTTTTTACCTCTGTTTGTCTTGTTTTGTTATTCCGACCAGGTGCAACATCAACGTTGCTCAGCTAGGTGATAATCCAGAGGATTTATCCTGACATCATTTCCACTTAATTGTGTTGTGCTGGAAGAATACACACTGCTTGTCATTTTGTATAGAGGATTAATAGCTCTGATGTTTTATTGTTGATCATTGATCTTTCTGCGTGATCTCGATGACGAGATGGCTGTGCAGAATCCTTAAGAACCCCACAGTCAAAAACTCAAGTTCTGTTCAGCTTTCACTGAGCTGCTTTGTCCCTGCTTCAGTGTGTATTAAAAGTTGTTTTAATCCATAAGTAATTAATCAGCATCTTGCTTGAATTAAAGGCCTACTTATTTGAGTATTCATGTCTTATTGATTTATTGACACGGAACATAGCCTTGACTATACTTCCCTATTTAGAAGATGCTGAAGCAGAGACAAAAATGATAAAGCTATTACCTGTCCGCTGGTAGTGACTTGAAGGTATTGAAAAGCAGGATCTGTTCTTGGTGTCTAGCAGTGATGGATTAGATAAAAATATGATTTACAGATTCTGAATGTGTGGGGAATTGCTGTTTAAATGCCATTTTGTTCTGCTACCCTTTTTCAGTGGAGCCTGTCTGTGCATCGTGTCATGTTCTAAAGAACGAGCAAAAATAGAAACCTTAGTCATGCTATCGATGAATAGTTTAGGAGTGCTGGGTAACTGAATGGTCAGCATTAATTTGGCGCTTTCTGTCTGTGAAATGGAATGTAAATACTCATTGCCATCTCTCCAGGGCCACATCCCACACTCCCCTGAAGTACCTTTACAATTGCCCACTGTTATGATGCTGATTATAGCTTGCACTGTAGCAATATAATGCAATTGGCCTATTAATTAAGTGCCCTCAATTCAGTAAAATAGATAGCAGGATGATAACCTGGGAGTTGACAACATACTGTAGATTGGATGAGAAGATATTCCTTTAGTCATTAATATCTGTAGTAGTGTTCTCCCTGTGGTCCAGAACTGATCCTGTGTATTTATATAGTTAATTAATTGGGTCATTAAGAGACAGACTAAAAGTAACAAAAGTTTTTAATTATTTGAGAAGGTCTGTTTCACAGATTAGCTTGGTTGTAGGTCAATGTGGACTTTGTTTTAGAAATCCTGGCTGAACTATCCTGAAATCAGTTTGACTTTAACTGTGGCGCATGTTGTCATGTATGTTTATTCTGTGTACTTATCCTGCTCCAGACCAGGTTAAAAGTTGGACAGTCTAATGGGCTGTTAGGTGTCAGCACAAAGGGAAGTCCTTTAGTTTTTGTAGTTAATCAATGTTTATTCTTATGTTCTTAAGTCGTTATGAATTGTCTAGTATTAGAATTTTATATGTAAGCCTGCAAATCACAACTCAATTTCTCAGTTTGACTGTGACCATTATTGTTGTCATAATGATGATCACACTTGAACTGAATTATTAGTCATTGGTGTAGGTAAAATGACAGCAAACAAAGTTAAATAAAGACTAAAGCTGATATTATGTGTGTATCAGTGCGGTTGTTGAGATGATTGATACTAGCTAATCAACAAGTTGTTTTCAATGAGGACAGTGATGAGATCAATATATAAAATCCCGATATACACACATTTCTCTCTTTGCAGTGATGTCCCCAATTTTACATGATGGATGAAGGAGCTCTGTTAATACGAAGGGTTTACCTTAGGTCAAAGAGTGTTTCAGGACACACGGCACCATCTGGTCTGGTCATTTGTATGAGTGACACAAATTTCCAGAGGCTGGTATATGTTACCTGTGCAGACTGATGGGTAAAAATATTTCGCATCAGACTGAAACAAAGCCATTTTGGACCACACCCCACATGTTTTTAAAAGAAAATTGCTGCATGACACAAATTATAATCCTTTCAAGAGCAGTCATTATTGAATGCATGAGTTTTTTCCCTGTGCAATCAGTCAGTGCACTTTCATCTGCAGAGCTTTTTGTTTCACCTTTTTTACATATCAGGGCTTTAAATCCTCGTAAATTTCCATTATTAATCTGTATGTGAGTGAAAGGGAATTAAGAAGCAGACAGCTTTTCCATGTCAGCATCAGTTAATCTATGATTGACTTCATGGTCTTTTGAAGAAAGCTATGAGTGCGCACTTAGTAGGATTATTTACACCTGACTTGATTTAGTCGCTCTTCCCCAGCCTAAGTGGGTGTACATGAAACAGATTAAGCCAGGATGCTGTGACAAAGCTTGCGCAAGCCCTGCTTTCTTCTCTTAAACTGGATTACTGAATTCTACTTCATGTACACATGTTAGCTATTTGTTTAAATCCAAATTTTTAACCTTTTGAATTTCACTGGTGATTTTAAGTTTCAGTTTATGGACATTTGATTGTGTGTAAATGTTGGCTTCTTGGAGAATATTAGGAGTTTGGAACACTGAGACAGTTTTTGTGCTTTTGTTTCTTGTATGTGTGCAGCTGAGTGCGGTGGCAGTTTTACAGGAGAGTCTACGGGGCGGATCCTCTCTCCTGGGTACCCCTTCCCCTACGATAACAACTTGAGATGCACTTGGACGATTGAGGTCGGCTCTGGTAACATTGTCAGGTAATTTCAGTTAATTGTACATTACCTTATATACAGGTGCTACCCGAAAAATCTGAATATGCTGGAAAAGTTGTTTTATTCAGGCAATTCAACATAAAAGGTGAAACCAATTAATTTTATGTACTAAGTACAGATCCAAGAGTTTACTTTCAGAGGCATGACATTTTTTAATTTAAAATCCATTTTTTATTGATTTCAGGAAATATTCAAATTTTTTGAGTTTTTTAATTTGAGGTTTTCTGAAGCTGCAAATCCTTATCAGCAAAATATAAATAAATGAAAGCGGAAATGTATTGATTTACATATTATTTGTCCATATGTGTTCATTTAATCTTTGACATGAAGTTACAGGTACTTTCCGGAAAATTAGAATTTTCTGAATAAGCGCAGCATTTTTGTAACTAAACTTCAAAGATGAAATGTATGTATGCATACGTACATTTAATCTTTAATCAAAATTTGAATATTTCTTGAAATAATCTTAGAGGGCTTTTGTTGCATGATAAATGCAACTGAAACTTGAAATTGCAACTAGTTGGGTAGTAACAACATTGATTGAAATGTAGGAAGAGCTATGTTTTTGAAGAGTGGGAAAAAAAACCTATCTTTATACAGCGGTGGGGAACCTTGATCCTCACGAGCTGCAATCCTGCAAGTTTTTGATGTTATTCTGATTAAAATCTAATAGATCCAAAAGCCTAACAACTTCTGCAGAGTGACTCATTCACTTGAATCAGATGTGTTGGCGCAGGCAAGCATAATACAAGGGCCAAGGTTTCTCACCACGGCCATACAACAATACTGAGAGTAGTTTCATTTTCAAAGTTTTAAACTCAGTTACAGACTAAACAAGACACTCAGCAGCCATGTGGCTATCAGAATATAATCAAGAACTATATATCTATCTACCTATCTATCTATTTATCCAGTTAGCTTTCAAGGTAGTGAGATATGTATTCATGTAGCTGGGAAGCTAACATTGTTTCCCTTGAGCTAGATATCATTTCTTTTAGAGTATTGAGGGTCTAAAAACAGAACCGTATGCCAAAGAATCAACAAGTGGTTTATTAGTTACACTATATTATTTACTGTATAAAATCACTGCCTGAAATGTAAAAACTCAAGGTGGAAGGTCAGAGAGAACTGAAGCTGAAGCATTACATCACAGAACAAGACTTGCTGTACACTGTTCCCTTCTCTGTCGGGTTGTATCCGTCAGCGATGTGTCACTGTCAACCCCTCAGTCGTGTACACGGCTGTTCTTGTAGCCTGATGCTGATGGAAACATACAGTAGAAGCAGCTGCACAAAGTGAACAGATATCTGCTATCACTGTCACACAATCCTGGCTTTTCCATCCGTTGTAAACTCCAGAAAAACTTTGGGTGTATGATTTTTCAGTCTACAGTAAAAAGAGCACAGCACATGTGGTTATTGCACATTTTCATTTGCAAACTTCACTAACTTTAAGTTAGTAAATATGTGAATGTGAAACACTGGAGCAAGTACAGCCTCCACTAAGAAAAATATTTATTGATGAACATCATAAAATGACAAAATAACTTAATACCAGCTAGACAAACCTCACAGGCCACGACCATACCTTTGTTTTATGTGAAATGATGCATTTTGTTCTGCTCCTGTTTCTTGTTTTTGCATTGGACACATGGATTACAGTAAACCCATAAATAACAGTTTTAACAACACATGTCTTTGATGAACAACACAACCTACAACACTACACTTTGAACATAAAGAATTCTCCTCTGAAGTTAGATGCTATCAGGATAAAACCTGCAGCAGCTCCATTAACAATGATGTGGAGAGGGACTGTTTGAACATCTAGAGAAATGTTGCTTGGACATGAAAGCCTTTTCTTTTTCTCTTTTGGCTCAGAGCTTCATGTATTACAGTGAAGCATAACCCATTTCGTCCCAGAGGTCAAAGTAAACATGTTATGATTTCATAAAGTCAGCCACACTTTATACACACTATTTATACACACTTTATATCAGAAGAGCTGCTTCTGACCGGCTCTCCATGAGATTGAGGACGAGTCTTTAGTCTCGTATTGTGTTTCCAACTTTGGGAGAACCTGACAAGTGATACAAGAATCCTGAGCTCAGCATGTTTGTATATTCAAGCAATATTTAATACAATAAAACCAGTTTTAATAAATTAATCTCAGTTATGCATGAAACAATATTGTTTGTCATGTCTTGTCTTCTCCTCTTCAGTCTCCAGTTTCTTGCATTCGACACAGAAGCGTCTCATGACATCCTGAAGGTATGGGATGGGCCTCCTGAGAATGAGATGTCTCTGAAGGAGGTCAGCGGTTCTCTGCTGCCTGAGGGAATCCACTCCACTCTAAACATTGTCACTATTCAATTTGAGACAGACTTCTATATCACCAAGTCTGGTTTTGCCATTGATTTCTCAAGTGAGTATTCCATTTTTGTATTTTCTTTCTTCTCTGGTTTTATCTCGAACATTATGTCTGTTTTTCTTCTGGGGTTTAATGTTTGAATTTCTCACAGCCATTAAGAACAGGATGCAAAGTATATCAGGATATCTGTAATGTTTAACCATGTATTGCTGAGCAGTGAAAGCCTGAGATATTTAGAAGTCTTTTGTTTCTTTGCTTGTTTGCTGCTCTAACGCTAATGCAGTTTGTATTCTGCTGATGACTAGTTTGAACTGAAAGCACCTGGAATCAAGTGGAAAATGAAACACCGCGTATGCCTTGGAGAGGCTGATGAGTTTGTAAATGCTTTCATTTTAACATTAAGCCATAGACGCCTAATGTAAAAATCAATGAAATGGAATTCAGTGCACTGCAAAATGGAAATGACTTTGCCGATGCATACTGTACTTATATGCTTTGTTTGCCTGGGGCTGCTGGTTTTCACAACCCACAAATGTAGAAACACAGTTACATCCCTGAGAACACACCACTGATAAATATGTATTTCTACGATAGCTTAGAGTTCATATGATGAGAGAAATGCAATAAAACTGAAGTGCTGAATTTAAACATGGATTCCCTGGTAACACTTAACATTCCCTTCACAATGATTGACAGGATCATGTTTTATTATAAGCATAGGTCTTAGTATAAAGTCACCGTGACTTTTCTCTGTGGAATTAAAAAGGTCTGTACAAGAGTCTAAGAGACAATGTGAATCATTGTCTTTTGTTCCACAGATGATGAATATTCTTTTGTCGCATGATTTTTAAAATCAAGTAATCAAATGTGTTCTTTGTGGAGAAGAATCTTCTGTTAATCAAGTCAAACACAATATGAGCTTTGCCTCTCAAATGCACTTTTTCAGATCCTGTCAAATTTCTCATTAGATACAATTGTATTTTCAAGAAACACAAATGATTTTAATAAAGCTGGTAAACTTTAATATTTGAAGAATCCACCAGGTCGCTCTGAAAGTGCTGAGTGCTGCTGTGACGTGTGTGTGTGTGTGTATCCTCCCCTTCTTGCTTTTACTGATTCCACATGTGCATTTGCTACTGAAGATGTGAGTCACATGTTTGTGCGCGTTTGCCCTTCAGGTTCGCTTGCAACAGCCTGCAGAGATCCAGGTATTCCCATGAATGGCAGTCGCAACGGAGAAGGGCGGGAGCCTGGTGACTCCGTGACCTTCTCTTGTGATCCGGGATATGAATTGCAGGGAGAGAGCAGAATCACCTGCATCCAAGTGGAAAATAGATACTTCTGGCAGCCCAGCCCTCCAAGCTGCATCGGTGAGGAAGAGTGAAACAGTGTGACTTGGAGAGAGAAGGTTGGATGTGTCGAGGCGATAGAAAGGGGTATATAGATTGGCGAGAGTAAAGGAGGTGTAGGGAATCGGAGTGAAAGAAGAGATGTGAGAGGCAGAGGGGGCAGGGAGTTTGCCCATGAAGTGACTGCAGTACAGACTGAATTCTTCTCCCTGACATCTTTTAAAATACATGGAGGTTAGACAAGACACTTCAGATATATTTGAGCTGTTGCCAGCTCTTATGTGGACGAATCCACTTCTGTTGCTGCCTAGGTACGGGGGCGGGGGGGGGTTACTCTCCAGCCTCTTAACACATTACCTTATTAGAGCTTAACAGCCAATTACTTAACAAAGCAATTACAAATAATTACGCAAGTAGTTTCAAAGAAACCTGGATGGTCTCGAGTTGCTGCCAACGTGTCCAAGAGTTTTACTCCCTCCACAAAAAAACGTCTTCATTTGCTGGTCATTTGGTCCATTAAAGGATTAAACAGATCAGCATCATGAAATAACGTTGCAGATGAGGTGCTACATGTAACACAGGCATAATTTTGCCAGTCACGTTACGGTAGTGACACATGGTTTATGCATTAACTTAGAAAAGCAAGGTGAGGCTTTAATGTTTAAAAATAGAATAGTTGGTATACTGAGGCTGTAAATTATACAGATGAAAACAAACATAATGGCAGAAAGAAATCGTGACTACATTAAATTGTTTCTTCTACATTTTTGCTACAGTCCTAGTGTCCAAGCAAGACAAAGGTGCAAACAAATAAACAAATGTAAACAAATGATTAAAAGAGACAGCCTTGAAATCTACTTTGTTGAAAAGAGTGTCCAACTACCTTTACTGTTACCTGCTATAGTAAAAGATATTATTTGTCATTTATTTGCTGCAAAGTCAGTGAATTTTAAAACAATAGTTATTGTTGTCCTTAGGTTTTTTTGTCCCTATTTAAAAGCATTTGAAAATAATTTTATTATCACTGGCCGATGAAAAACATGTATGTTCAATGAGATAACAGTGGAGATACGTGTTTTTTATCGAACAGCGACGTTATCTTTGTTTGTCATGCATGTTTTTTCCAACTTAGTAAAGTCATGTAAACATAACACAGCAATCCCTTAAGTCTTTTTTCTGATCACTGCACCTTTCAGCCGCATCTTTTTTTCCTTTCTTCTATCTCTCAAGCTCCATGTGGTGGGAATGTGACTGGGTCTTCCGGATTTATTCTCTCTCCAAACTACCCGCACCCCTACCCGCACAGCAAAGACTGCGACTGGCTAATTGCAGTTCACTCTGACTATGTCATTTCCCTGGCTTTCATCAGGTAATATGACAACATCATCATTCAATATAAATCACATATGAAATGTCCAAGTGTTTACCATTTAAAGGTCTCATGTGCAACACTATTCTCAAAAAACCTATTTACAAAAAATCACAACATAACTTTTTTGCTTGTTTCGATGTGTAAATTGTGGGGCAGGAAGAATTGTTGTGGTTTCATTATATTGGAATGTGTTGTGCTGCCATTGTACGACAATGAGCCAGAAAAAACAAACACTGACTGGAACGGATTCTTCACTGTAGTTTTGGATATTTGGTTGGCTGGAGTTTTGTAGTTTGTAATTAAAAAGGCTTTAAATGTAAGATACTCGGGCTTTATGCTGTTATCATATGACATAGCCGTCTAATTGTGTGACTTTAGCTCTTCATCTAGAGGAATTCAGCAATTTAGTTGAAAGCTCAACACCTGAGAGAGCTACTGTACACTAATTGGTTCAGCCATCATTTTCAATGACTGAAAGCAAGGATTATACCTCTTATGTTGTTGAACATGGTGTTATATCCTAAACATCACAAATCCTCCGTCAATATCGTTACCAAAGAAACTAGAACAAATGGCCAACAACAAAATGATTTGTTTCAGCCAACGTCTAAGCATTTAAAACAAGCTTTGCCACAGATTCTAGCCAAACTCCATTCCCAACACACACAGCAGCACAACACACCCATGAACACTGTCAAGTCCCTGAATCTCAACATTTCTTTCACATGTTGCAATGATCTCAATCAAACAACTGTGATATTGAACAAACATGCACATTATGAAGTTCCCTCCACACTGTTGCAGTTTGATAGCATGGCTGCTGCACAAAACAATGTACAGCAATTACTAAAGATCCAGCATGTGCCAGAGTCCTGAAGAATAACTTCTCAGTCTTTATTTTCTGCTGATACATAATGCTAAAGAAACAGAATGGGCAAAAGCTAAGTAATCAGCAAACTGAAAACTGTCTACAGCACTGTGGGTGGACAAATAAAACCCCATGGCCTATACCAAAGCTCGTCATCACTTGAATGCAAAGCTCTAGCAAATCTTTTCTCTGACACAGTTGGTTGGTCTGTTGGCTGAGCCCTCTTTCTAAAGTCCTGTTTTTGACATAGTCGTTAGAAAAAATCTAAAAAACAGCTGAACCACTAGTAGTAAATCAAGTTATTTTCCACATTCAGCTATTGTGCATTTAGACAAAAAAAAAAAAAAGAAAACTCAGGAAGAAGAAGGAAAACAATGAAGCGGTATTCTAGCTACCTTATTAGAACTTACTACTTGCAAGGCTACCAAGAGGGTTTCCAGAGGCTCAAACCTGGTAAACTCTCACAACTGATTTATAAACATCCGGTGAACAGCGGTATAATGAATTTACTTAAAACTCAGAAGGCTCTCATTTCTTATTTTCCATGAGACAACACAGGACTGAAAACTTGCTCGGCTTTTATGACCCTTTGCAGTGATATTTTAAATAATTTGAAATCCTTTATTTACTTAAAAAAAAGAAATCAGGGATTTAAGGTATTTATGTGATATGGAAGCTGGAAAGATGAAGCACATTCAATGTTTAAATAAACAAAAAAAACAAAAACAGTTCTCCAGTTTATGGTCCATTGGTTTACAAGATCATTCTCTCTCTAAGCTTGTTGTATATTTTAAACTTGCCTGAAACAGAATAGACTCAGCTTTCAGTGGATGCACAGCAGCCCATGTTGTAGTGTGGAATAGCCTGTTCCTGCAATGGAACCGGCTCTAACATTATAGTATTGAGCAAAGCTGGTCATGTGTGTTATGCAGAGGTGCCTGAGTTTGAGTCCAGGTGTGTTTGGAGATAGGAGAAGGCAGCATCCTCAGCAGTCACCAGAGAGACAGTCTGTGTTAAAATGTGGTGAAACAAGATTTATAGGTAAACATGACACAACAGAGTTGTGATATAAATGCAGTAGATTTCCATGCTGAATGATGACAAGACTGTAAAACTTACATTATTCATTGAAATCTAAGCATTCAGCTGCAATACTAGAAGAGGAAACACGAAGATGCGCCTCAGGGCAATTTTCATGAACACTGTCTTTTGACTCTTGTGTCTTGTTTCTGTAGATATTTCATAAAAAGCCATAGAACGAGCATTGGCACATTTTCTCTGTACTCCCACACACTTTGCCTGTTCTCATAGCAAAGGAGAAAAAAAGTCACCTGAATTCCTTTTCAACTTTGTCCTTCAAAATAAACATGCAATGAAGTTACCACAGTGATTTTTTTTTCTCTCTCTCGGGAACCTCAAATGAAAGGCTGGGGTTATGATTTTAAATTGGAATTGCCTTGATCCAACTCAAATGCTATTATCTCCAAGCTATTTACATTTTTGTCATAAACTATGCTCATTATTTTGAAAACAAATGCTCTTTTCCCTCGCGGTGCAGCATGAGATTTGATATACAGCACAACAATATGAAACGATCTTTTCACACTGCATTGCCGTCGCTGTCTGGAAAGGTTTTGTGCCACTGCAGTGTCACAACAATTTAATCTTTCCTCACCTCTTGGGAGAGAGATCTTTTCTCTTTTTTTAATCTCCTTGTGTGGGGATGCAAAACAAATAGCTTTCCATGACTCACTTTTTGCACAGCAACATGCACACTCGTTCTGAAACCCTAATGTCTTTTTAATCTCTCATGCCAACTGTGCAGTCTGGGGGTTAATATTTGCCTAAATAATTACTGATTTTATGTCTCATTTGTTTCTTCCACTTGTTGCAGCTTCAGCATTGAGCCCAACTATGACTTCCTGTACATCTATGACGGACCAGATAGCAACACTCATCTGATCGGCAGTTTCCAAGACAGTAAACTTCCCGAGAAGATGGAGAGCTCTTCCCACTTCATGTACTTGTCATTTCGGAGCGATGGCTCTGTGAGCTACACTGGCTTCCACTTAGAATTCAAAGGTACTCAAAATGTTTTTGTGAGCTGTGATTCTCTGTTGATTTTCACTCAATGAGAAGATTTCAAAAATTGAGATTTAGAATAGATTTAAAATAATTGAGTTAACGAGTAAGATATCATAACTATGACACTGCAAAAAGCTAACTTGTATAACCTTGACAATCATTTTCTTTTTTTCACACTGTTTCCATATTTATGCATTTTTAATAAGCCTTATTGAATAAAACAGATCCCCTCACTTTGCCAGTCGACATTTATTCTAATTTATGCCAAAGTAGGAGTCCTTCTCGTGTTACACAGTTGTCAGAGTAGTAAAAGCTTTGTTCTTTTTGATTGGCAGCAAAACTGCGGGAGGCTTGTTTTGATCCAGGGAATGTAATGAACGGCACCAGAATGGGTACAGACTACAAGCTGGGATCTATGGTGACATTTCATTGTGAGGCCGGCTACTTGCTACAAGGCTACTCTACCCTGACGTGTGTTATGGGGAACAGCAAGAGACCCGAGTGGGACAGAGCCAAACCAAGTTGTCAAGGTAAGAAGCAACATTTTCGGACAGGCCAGTGTGGCAGAAGATTGCACTCCATCTCTTTGTGATGTTTTTGATCATTTATGATACCTGAATAGTGTGTGTGTATGTGTGTTATTTAATGTGTTATTTACATACTATATGCTTGAATGAAAATTTAAGAATGTCAGTAAATTAGCACAAAAGCAGGAACCTGTATAAGGGGATCATTATGCAGCATGTTTATGTTCAGTGTAACTATGGGAACATACAAAACAATGACACCTTCCTGTTTAGCTTTTTAGATTTTACTGTGCATTCTTTGTTCTATTTGTTCTTTAAAAAAATACATTCATCTTTAGACTATCCAGTCAAATACCCAACATGCTTTTCAGCAGAATAAGCATAAATATCAACAGAAATAAAAATAGGCTCCCAGAATAGCCTCTTAGTTCCCCCTGCAGGATCCTAGAGGCGATTCCAAGTCAGACAAGATATGGGATCCCTTCTGTGCATCGTGGGTTCATCCCTGGGGCCCTATCCCACGTGGGTGTGCCTGGAAAACCTCTAAAGGAAGGTGCCCTAGAGGCATTTTATCAGATGGCTGATCCACCTTAACCGACTCCTTTTGACACAAATGAGCATAGGCTCTCCTCCAAAAACCCTCCCTAAATGTCTGGGCTCATTACCCTATCCACCTGCTGAGAGCAGCCATGCTATAGAAAAAACTAATTTGGCCATTTGTATCTTCAATCTTATGCTTTCAGACCCAAACTTGCAGCTCATGAGTGAGGGTCAGATTGTATAGGCTAGCTGATGAATCAAATACGTCTTTCTTTTTTAGCCCTCTACTACAGTGCTTCGGTGCAATACCCGCATTGCAGATGATCATTCTCTCTGTCCTAACTCTACAAAGATGCAAGATACTAAAACTCCCTTGTTTGGGACATCAGCTTATCCCAAGCCACTGATTTTCAGCAGAGAAGCATGTCCTCAGACTTGGAGGTTTTGTGTCTTATCCCTGCAACCTTCCAGACTGCGGTGTGGTCACCTAGAGAAAACTTAGAGAAACCTAGAGAAAACCCCAGCATAAGGCTGCAGTTTGAAAGCCTTCTTACCTTGGCAACAATGTGGAATCCTCCCCATGAATGTCGCAAACAGAATCAGAGATTATGGACCTAACTTTGTGCAGTGGACAGACACAGCTCTCACTTTGGCTTTTACCTTGTCTGGTAGAGAATTTCAATAAGAATCGCTGCTATGATTAGCTAATTTCCCACTGAGCCTTTACTATAAACTCTCATGAGTGCTTTGGTACCCTCCAGAAAATATAGAGTCCTTCGATGAAACCCCTTCAAGAATATATCTGAGACCTGAATAAGGCAGGTTATTTTTGACTATTTGGTGCATAGGCATTTACAACTATCAGAATTTTCCACCTTATGAATATTCTTTTATTCCAAAGTAAATATTTCAGTGTGTATTGTAGTACCACATATTAAGAAAGAAGACAAAGGAGAAGTCCCCAAAATATCCAGCACCTCTCCTCCCATTAGTGTGACTCCATTTATGATATTTGAAGTATTTAATATGCTAAGGTCAATTTAGAATCCAGCTCTTACTCTCAGCAGTGTCGATGGGAAGCCCCCATTTTCACACCAGGGAGCAGTTCATTACTCTTACAGTTGGCACCTGGGTAACTGAGCAGCCCTGAGGATAAGTACATTACTAAAGAGGCTGTCTGTGGAAATCTCACCTTTAAGTATTTTCACTTTGAGACTTAATCTGAGCAGAAAACTTAACTTGTCTGAAAGTAATGTCCCAATATATGGTCTGCTCCTGTTCCCTTACATTATTTAGCAAAAAGCTAAGGTAGCTATTTTCTAAACAAACATTTCATGTTATTAAGTTACAATTTAACTGTTGTTTATCTCTTTTGTCATTGACTGGAGTCTTTTAAAACAATTGTCTGCTATGTCAAGTTCAGTATAAAATCATGTACATTGTATGTAAAAGGAGGATGTTTCAAGTTATTAAAACAAAGACTTATGATTTTAGCATGATCTGCAGACAGATACTTGCAAAACAAAAAAGGATTGATGCGATTTGAACGGATTAGAAAAAACAGATGCAACGTGCTAGAAAAAAAATCGGTAAATCACATCTTTTCTCGGTAAAAAATGTGTCTTCATTGGCATTGTGGCAGAAACCCCTACTAAAATACCATCTTAGTGTTTAGATAGTCGTTAGGGGTGCAACAATACATGTGTCTGTATTGAACTGATGCGCTATATTGAACAATACGGAACAATGTGCTCAGTGAATCTGCGCTAGGCGGGGTAGTCAAACGCAGATCCTCTGAGGTTTTAACACTAAGTGCCTCAAACATGCATTCACACAAGCAGCGGTCGTTGACCAAATATATTATGTCATTGATCATCTTTTAAACCAATTGGGGAAAAATCTGGAGTCATCCACCATTTTGACAGATTGCAGTTCATTCAACTCTTTGTCACTTGGAAGAGTGTGAGCATATTAATTAGCTACCCTAGGAGCTTTTCCTGTGACCACTGGCATGGCCGAACCACTGGTGCAGAAGGAGGGCATATTACAGGTTTTCCTCCAGCTGAAGCAAGTGCATGCTGCAGGGTCAGGAAGCCCTTTGTTCAGAGAGTCTTATCGAATTCTAATTATATATGTTAAATGTTCCCTAATTTCTAAGCTTTGGCCAGAGCAGCATTTGTAATTCCAGTCTCCAGTCTAGCAGCAGAAAGCAGAACTGTATTGAACTTTGACACTAAAGTATTGGACAAAACAGAACCGTAAATTTAGTTTATCGTTGCATCCCTAATAGTCGTAAGAAGCAGTTTCAACATCCAGATATGCTCCTTAACTGTTTAAAAAAGTAATTACTCTGTAATTTATGATTTGTTTGACACATATGCAACCTACTTTGGGTAAAAATGTATTTTAAAAAAATCCCACCTGTGGCTGAGTAGGTGTTTGAAAACTTGTCTTGGCTGATTTGCTTGTTTCGGAATATGACTCAATCTGTGAGCTCCACATCGTGACGAAGAAACTTCAATATTTTTGCTAACTCGAGCCTGTATGAGTCACTCACAAAGAAAGAAACTGTGAGTGTGCAGAAATCCTTATGCACACACAAGCTCCATCACTCCAGTTCCTGCTGATTCATGTAACTAAAACTACTGATTATCTTTGTGCAAACAGGTGCAAACTTCATAATGGACACAAAAACATGCTGCAGTTGATTTACCAAATTGGTGCAAATAAGATTGCAAATAGGAAAGTGCTCCCCAAACCAGCTCAATGTGTTTGTCTTGAATTTGTTGTTTTGAACGAACATGCAACCTGGGTGTTTCTGAAAGAAGCTGCAAAATACTGGGAGGAATACTGGGTCTTGTTTATCAGCGCAATATGAAATTAAATGGTATAAAAAGAAGTGAAAATAGCCAAGTCAAATCCCAGCACATCAAACTGTGGTTTGGTCCTCATTTTAGTTACATTTATATAAAGATGCACTGCCCGATTTTGCCAGAATATATAGAGATACATTTGTCCACTCCTGCAATGCATTTTGTCACAATCCATGGTTGCACAGTGTAAGATGGAATTGTATCCCAAGGCTGTTGTGTTTTTGTGGCGCAGCAGTTACTTGACATGGAAATCATGTCTATGAACATGAAATATGTACACCATACATCTTTGTGTCCAAACTGTCCAACCATGTATCGTTAGCATGAAAATATAACATGCTAATTTTTTTCAAACTCTTTCAGTGTTATTTTTACCCCTAACCACTGCAGAGCAGTGGTGACACATAAGGAGTTGTGAGTGGGAAGTAAAGTGTAATGCCTGTGGAAACAGTTGTGCAAAACTTTCACAAAACAAGCAATTTCTTGCACAAACATTGAGGTTGTCCCAAAATTCCACAAATTAGCACATCCCACTTGTCCCCTTACAAGCATTTGTGTGTGCTGGAGCCTATCCCAGCTATCAACGGGCGAGAGGCGGGGTACACCCTGGACAGGTCGCCAGTCTGTCGCAGGAGATGGAGAGACAGCGTCCAACTTTGAGCGGCGAGAGCGTCTCGCTGCTTTTGGTCTGAACGCACCATAACAGGTGCTAACACACTTCATAAGCAATAGCACGCAACAGAAAAGACAAACAATAAAAAAACTGTCAGCCTGTCACGCTGCATCCTGCTCTCTGATTTCTGGCTTGTGTTGTTCCTCACATGTACGTCTCTTTGGATAAAAGCTTCTGCTACATGACTGCAGTAGTACTGATACGAAAACGTGATGCAGATACAGAAACACGATCCAGATACATCATGACCCCGTGTACTGGGACCCCGTGTACCGGGACCCCGTGTACTGGGATCCCGTGTACCGGGACCCCGTGTACCGGGACCCCGTGTACCGGGATCCCGTGTACCGGGATCCCGTGTACTGGGATCCCGTGTACTGGTCCCAGTACAGCACCTGTGTGTCTGTGCTGAAGGAGGAAGCTACAAGAAGATCGGTTACTATGACAGCACCAAGGGGAACCTGTCCTGGTACGGCACCGACAGGTGGATAGGTAAGACCCACTTCCCTCATCCTCACCCCTCTCTCACCCTCCCTCATCCCTTCCCTCATCCTCACCCCTTCTGTTTCCTCCCTCCTCCTTCCTTTCCTCCATCTGCAGGAGGCAGAGAGAAGGTGCGGCCTCCTCTCTGCCTCCTGCAGATGGAGCCGTGTGGCCGAGCTGTCTCTGCTGCTGATGCTGCTGCTGCTGATACTGATGATGATGATGCTGATGATGATGCTGATGATGATGCTGCTGCTGCTGATGATGATGCTGCTGATGATGATGCTGATGATGATGCTGCTGCTGATACTGATGATGATGATGCTGATGATGATGATGCTGATGATGATGCTGATGATGATGCTGATGATGCTGCTGATGATGATGATGCTGATGATGATGATGCTGATGATGATGCTGATGCTGCTGCTGATGATGATGATGCTGATGATGATGCTGCTGCTGCTGATGATGATGATGATGCTGATGATGATGATGATGCTGCTGCTGATGATGATGCTGATGCTGCTGATGATACTGATGATGATGATGCTGATGATGATGCTGCTGCTGATGATGCTGCGGATGCTGCTGATGATACTGATGATGATGCTGCTAATGCTCTACCTGTTCCACTTCATCCTGCGTGGATCCACACCTTTGCTGCAGACTGTAGAGGGAGCCGTGGTTCCAATGTGCAGGTCACATTTAGTTAAACAGAGATACATAATAATAATAATGATAATAGTAATAATTTTAATGATAATAATAATAGCAACAGCAACAATAATACTACTAACAGTAATAATAATAAAGCTTTGAGGCATGAACTGGCCCAGTGTTCCCGTCCCAGTGTACACGGAGAGGGAGGAAAGATGTGCCACATCCCTGTGGGCTGTTGCACGTAGCTCAGCCTCTAACGGGGGATCACAGCGGTCCTGCACATTGTCTCTGGGTGGTTTTGTGTCCTCATAAAGGTTGACTCTTTCTTTTTACATAAAATCCTCCAAAGATTCCCTCATATACCAGGTTTAACATGAGCTCCTTTACATGCACGTCTGGAACATGTCTGGTTCTAGCTTCTCATACTGGGCATACTGGGAACATAGTCCCTCATCCCAGCCGCCACCTCCTTCACGCTGATGTGGGCCCGGTTGTTCAAAACATTTCATCCGGATAAAAGTTATCCGGATTTGGTAATCCCATCTTTTTCCATGGAGGATCACGCCTTACTTTTATCCTGGTTGTTCAAAGCAGCTTGGGATTGGAAAACTCTGATCCACATACAGATTTTTCAGGATTTCCAGATCCAGATAATACTGTGGTTCCCACACTAATAAACTATCTGGAGGCATATCTATCCCTAAGCTGATCAGGTGTTGGTTCTACACTATGTAAGCAGAGAAAAGGAGGATTCCTTCTGACTCTGACATGGTTTTAAACTAAATATCAGCTGATAAACGACAGATGGCTTCATGGCACGTTTCTTCCTGTTTCTGTGGACGCATCAGTGCATCTGGTGGGATGGGGGGGCTTCACCTAATTGTTGTCGATGAAAGGGGGGCCAGCAGAAAAGCCGCTGATCTAAACCATTGAAATTAAGCTATTTTTCATAAATACATTCCTAAATTGTGTGTTCTGTAAATACAACAAAAGGTAAATGAAGATAAAAGTACATTTGAAGCTCTCCCTTCCCAGCAGCAGCAGCACTCTGAAGCTGACTGACATCATCATCACC
>JAVQJG010049532.1:0-17632 GCA_036024015.1 Craterocephalus amniculus | reverse complement strand
CTGCACGTTTCCCCACAGCACATTAATCATACTTCTGGTCCTAACCAGCAGAACTCAGTGTTTCCTCGTGTAGCAGCCGTGGCAGCGCTCCACGGCATCACTGAAGCTACGTTACAGCTTCAGTGCTATTCTGCGACCGTGCATCAAAACGAGGAGACGTTACACGTGCACGTTGATGATGCCGCGGAGTTTGGAAAGAAGCTGATTACCCACCGGAACGCGGCGCGAGTTGGTCTGATGTAAATCGGTCATAAGGCTTTAAAGATATAAACGTCATGAATGAAAGACAGGCATCGCACCCGTGGGGAATGCGGGTGTTTTAACACTCACACTTTTCTTAGTGAAAGGATTCAGCAGCCACACGTTTCCCCCATTAATTAAAGACAAAAATCATCTTTTACCGCAGTTTTGCGGAAATGTCGCTGCAAGTCGCTCTCTGTCTGCGCTGCAGCGCTGCTCTCTGCCTCCTCCTGTGCTGTTGTGTAAATCATATTTCTGCAGCTGATCAGCTTTGCTGCCGTTAGTACGTCTCTTTTGTTGCGTTTGTTTATTTGTTTATACCACAGTGGTAGGCGCTATCAGCAGCACATACATTTTGACGGGACAGGAGTGCCCTTCCTGTGACAGACAGAGGAGACAAACGGGGGGAAAAAAACAAAAACGAAGTGGGTACTTGCCCGGCCGGGCATGCGGGCGAAGGTTCTACTTGCCCGGCAGAGATTTTTACTTGCCCCGGGCAATCGGGCAACCGTTAATGTCGGACCCTGCCATGAAATGACTGGTTACAGTAACTAGAACAATCATTTGTTGGTTTTTGTGAAGTTTTCTGTGTTTCTTGTTGGCAGCTCCTTGGCAATGCGATGGTGGACAGACATAAGGGCATTCGTTCAGTCCCACTTCCCTTGCTCCATATCTTTTTCTTGCCTTGACACTGAGCGTATCCAGACAACTGCTGTATGACACTATGGATCATTTTTAACAGAAACGATGGAGAAAACTTAAAACTATGAGCACAGATGGCACTCTTTTATACGGAGGCTGGTACGATGCAGAGTTTGTTTTCACTGGCGAGCTGTGCACTGGGGTGTGATGTGGGTTTACGCCCGCTGTTGGGGAGACTGGGAGACTTTCCAGCCTGTGGCCAACAGTGTCAGTGTAGTGATTCTTTTTTTATGTTAGATGTCATAATTTGGAAGTATGAGCTATGGAGACGTTTGTCTCCTTTAAAACATGAAGGAGTAGTACAGCTTCATCTTGTGGCACCAACACAAACAGATGTTCTGACCTGTTATCCAAGAAGCTTTTCTTTCTTAGGATTTAGGACTAGATAATTTGTGCATGTGAGGCTCATGTTTATGACAGCGTGACTGACAGCTAACAAAATGATATATTTATATGTTTTCCCTAGCAATATTTTTACGAATATTCATTTGATGAGCTGCGGCAAAGGCCTCGTCAGGTTTGTCCATATGCTGTCGTCGCCTTCCAGATCAAAGGAAAAGATGCTCCGCTTCCCAGCAAACCTCTTACACCCATCAGGTATAGAGATCTGACTGAGTTATAATACGATTATTTTGTCCAAGTAGGGCTAAATAAGAACACACAAAACTATTCCAGATTAATATTTTCAGAAACATAGAATAAGTAAGATAAGAATAAAGTTACTTTTTTTTTTTATGAAAAAAAAAAATTAATCTTGAGGTTGACTGTGCCAGATTTGGTCTCTGTTTTTAATCTGATGTACTGTTTGTGTGCTCTGTTTGGTGGGCAGGTTAAACAGTCAGACATCGGAGAGCAGTAAAAGTGAGTACGGGGTATCTTCATAATATCAGCTATTTAATCACAATAAACTTCTTTTGTCTGTATTGCTATTAAGCTGAGGCCCTCTCATGTCTCTTGATGTCTTTTCTTTTTTTTACAGCGTGTCTTCAGTTCACTGTGTGGAACGGAGAGTTAATGAAAAATAATCGAGTTCTCTTTCAAATCTCCCTTCGTTCCACCTCATGTCCTTTTCTGCCTCACAGACTGTGAGTAACGAAAATGTTTGAACAAATTTAAAATTATAAGATACCCGAGTTTGCTGTTTGCGTAGTGAGATGTATCAAGTTTCATTTTAACATGAAAGGAAGATGTTATCAGTGTCAGTTGTAGGAGGTTTATTAAAGGTTTGTATTTGGTTTGTTAAAAAAAGACATACCTTATAAATGCCTAACATGATAAGTAAAGTACTTCATAGTTAGTGTATGCCACTAAGCCACTTTTTTTAGCTTTGTTATTAACAAGCATGGTTTATAACACTGCTCGATTATGTACAACCACATAAACTGCTTAAATAACCAGTGAACTGTCAGCTTTCACAGTAGAACAGGGAAAAAACTATAGTTTTGATTGTGTAATTCTAGTGCATTGCCACAGCAGTATTTGCATGGATGAATGGTAACATTAGGTAATGTGAGCAGTGATGTTGTTGATCTAGGCAGTATGCTATGAGATTCATTATTTCATTTGCTAGGCCAATGCTTACATGAAGACTGATTGGATCACAATGAATTGGCTTAAATGGATTTTGTCTGTAATGTGCCCTGAGATGACTTTGCTGTAACTTGGCTCTGTACAAATGAAGCTAAATTGAACTAAACTGATATAAATGAAGGTAAGGTTTCAGAGGAAAGTGACATCATCTGACTCACTATTCGGATAGCTCCTGCTTATGCTTCACTATGTGCTGCACAACAGCTGTCTCAGTGACTGGGCTGTACTCAGAAAACAGAAAACATATTGTCACGTTTAACAATACTGCAGCGACTGTCTGGGCTTTCTGATAGATAAACGCAGCAAATGTAATGCTGTAATTCCAGACAACTGGAATCCAGTCTTGGAAATGTGGATTTGTGAAACACTTTGTATGCAGTTTGTTAGAATCATTATTTAACCCGGATTCCCCATTTATAATCTGTGTAACTGCAAAGTATTTTCATGTGATGGGAGGACCGCTCCCGTCCATGCTGGAATGAGGGGTTGACATGAGCGAGAGCTGACAATTTCAGAGTAACTTTGCACAATGGATCTGCCTCTGTTTAGATTTTCCTATGTTTTGAGACTGACGTGTGTTTGCCACTAATGGAGCATAACGGGTGCTAACTTGAATATTGCATGTCTGATGATGATGCTGCTTGCATTTTCTTTATTATAATGCTAAGTGTACTCTTTCAATGAGGTTAGTTCTTCCAGCAGAGATTAAAAAAAATGTGATTGATATCTTTTTAATATCTTTTAATACATCTTGGGCTCTATTTCCTTTCTTGCTACTTCAATGAAATTGGCAGAACTTGGTGTGTTTATTTATCCAGTCTCTCAGCTTTAACAATATTTACAAAAAAGTGGCAATACACAACATCGGGTATTAAATTCCTTAAAAATATCACCTGGCATACAGAAAGAGAAAAAAAAGTGTCTCGAGTGGAGAGATAATGTATATTGTTCAGTATTGTTAACCGTGACAGTATGTTTTCTGTTTTCTGAGCACAGCCCAGTCACTGAGACAGCTGTTGTGTAGCACATAGTGAAGCATAAGCAGGAGCTATCCGAATTGTTGTACTGTATATTTATATTGTTCATAAGTACATTTCTCCCACAAACATGCTCAGCATTTAAGGCACATATAGACAAAGACATAATTACACACCCACACACTCATTTAAGAAATTATTAAACAAATAGAATAATATAAAGATATATAAAAAAATAAATATAAAAGTATAAAATAATCGACAGAGTAGCTGTAAGAATTTTTTTTAAATAAATAATGATACAGTAAGTTAAAAAGTATGCATACACAGGTTTGGACCACCTCCTATCCAGCTTATACAAAGGTCTACCTTAAATGACCACAGGAGAAAATGGGAGAAGGAAAAAAAAGAGAGGAAAAAAGGAGGTCCATTATAAATTCAAATCTTGCAATATCGGCTTCAATATATTATCAAACTTTTGGAGGATTACTTTTATATTTTATCTTAGCCTTTTTATATGTGAAAACAACTCCTACCAACTCTCCGAGCCAGGCCTCAAAGTGAGGTGTCAAATTTCCGTAATTTCAGAATGCACCATTTGGCTTATCACTATCCCAAAGGCAATCATAAAGGTTACATCATGACCCAGCCGGTGCAAAATTTCAGAAAAACCAAAACAGAGCTTTTTCAGGGTCAATACTTATTTTAAGTGCCCTGGAGTACCATTTAGATATTAAGTTCCATAAGCTTTGGATCTGTGGGCAGAGCCAAAACTGGTGTGCAAGTGTACCCTCTGCAATTCTGCACCTCTCACATGATGGGATGTTTGTGGGAAAATCTTATTTAACCTCACTTTTGAATAGTGTAGCCTGTGAACCATTTTATATTAAATTACCTGAAGTCTAGAGTTGACCGATTTAATGATGAATATCACTCAGGGCTCTCTTCCAAATATCCCTTTTATAATTAGATTTTTTTAGTCCTGTTTTATCCAAAGTTAAATTAGTTCACCGTCAACATTTGAAATGATTGGCTGTGCATGTCACATTGCTTTTTCCTCAGACCAGAAAAGTTGGAAATTGGATATTTGATGAGGCTTGATCAGGTGACCCAGCTTCTCCACCCCGACCTGTTTTCCTACAACCTCTACAACAACAGCCAAGAAGGTGAGGGCCGGTATCATCATACATGGTCACTAGTTATGTGAAATTCAAATTTTCCTAATGATGCATGTGCAGTTTTATATATTACAACAGAACCCTCTTGTCTTTGTCTGCGTGCAGTTGTGACTAATGACCATTACTGCAGTCTTCTGGAGGTGGTCGACAGAAATCGCTCTTCAAACAGTGTGACAAAACTTCTGCAGGAACTAGAAATAAATAGAGTGGTGGGTTAAGATCATAAGCCAAATTATGATTCTATGCAGTGCTTTTTGATGCTTACCAGTATGTAGTATGCAAGATATAATACAGGGAGCACTAACAAATTTTCATGTCCAGAGCAGAGGTTTTTTAGTAGCAGGGAGATGCAGCAATATTCATATAAATATTATAAAAGAATGCCTTTGTTTCTGTGCATGAGTTGCACCTTTTGTTATTTCTCAGAGTAGCTGATTTAAGGATTTTGAATTAATTTAAAATTGTATAGTTTATTGTGATGTGATCATGGTTTTCTCTTAATATATACTGTATTATCTAGCTTTTCCATCACAAAAAGATCTGGTGTTTGAAGGTGATTATTGTGATAGAAAGTGTCTATTTTCCCTCAAAACAGAGATTTCTTTTCTTTTCTTTCAGGTCCTGGTGACTCCGCTCACAGACAGCGGTTTTCTGTTCCTGCTCTCCAGTGTTCAGATGGCAGCGCCTACTGGTATGCAATTAGACTTATTAAGGGATTTACTTGTAAATTACGTATTGAACAAAATATGCTACTTTGAAAATAATCCACAATGAGGCTTGCCAGTCTGAAATGTTTCATTATTGATAATATTCCATCTGCGGCGTGACAAAAGTATAGTTTCCACTTTGCATGACATCGATGGGGAATTCCCTCTACTGACATTTTGTTGCAGACATTTAACTTAATGATTTTTTGTTGGTTTCTTAATCCCGTTGTTTCCATAAACTGTAATTTTCCTGCTTTATACTTACAGCAGCTATGATAACTGAGTTTACTTTAACCATAACACTTGTATTTTAAATGTGAAACATCCAACAAAAATTATTGATCACAGAATAAACCGAAAAAGTGAATAAAAAAAGATATTTATAACATGCTAATTCTCTTGAGATGTTGCAGTATAGTTAGTTATTTATATCCAGCAGTGTTGTTAGTTCTTTTTGCAACAATAATAATGTAATAAAAGTATTATACTGCACCAGCTCTGGTGGAGAAACAAGAAGAATTAAATTGTTTTATGATTTAAAAAGCCTTCATTTTAACTTACTGCCTCACTTGTGGGTGCTTGTTAAGTTTCATTGTAATGCCAGAAAATATCGCGTGTAACAGTAAACATATAAATGACAACATTTGTGTTTTCAGAGAGAGGAGAAACCTGGAAGACGTGTCTTCAGGCCTTGTTTGTTTTCCCAGAAACCAGAGATGTGGCCAAAACTAGTAAGTACCCTGGCTTAGTTTTCTTACAGGCTATTTGCCTGACAAATATTCTTGACAACACAGCTACATCTGTTCTCTCAGATAGGCAGCATGAAAAGGGCACGGTCTTTGATGACTGGGTGATGCGATGTTGGAGAAAGAGGACACAGTGGCCAACAGTCAGAAAACAGCATTTCATATAAAAAGATACTATTAAGTAAATATTTGTTGTTTTTCTTTCATGTAGCATCACGATTTACCTCCTCTTCCCATGAGTCAGTGGTATCTGGTGTCTCAGTAATGTCCCGGCTAAGCGAGTTTATCCCGGCGTTGCACCACGCTCTGGTCAAAGCCCGAGCCAACCCTCCGGCTAAGCTTTCTCTTGGTGTGGAGCTTCAGACGCGGGAATACCTCTCCGGCTTGACTGATGGCAGTGTATGTCCAGTATCTCTTTTCAAATCTTTGCTTTTCCTTGCGAGTTTGCCGCATGACCTGCAGCACATCTTTTGGTCTTTGCTCGCCAGGTTCGGCAGTATCCCATGTCTGCGTATGACTCCAAAGCGGATGAAAAGGAACAGTCTTTTCCTCCTCCCAAACACCACCAGGTGAACATGGACAGCTACCTGCAGTCGTACCTGTCCAGCCCCACAGTCTACCTGCTGTCAGTGCCTCGGGCCAAGGAAGTGGTGGAAGCCCACTGTGGGCCTGTGCAGCCGCAGGAGATGGGCCACAGGAACAGCTTTGGTAGCCAGAGAGAGGCCATTGGCAGACGGTCAGCCAGCAACAAGAAAGATGGGGAGACAGCTGATCAAAAGGTGACATGAAAGACATGAGTGGCTGTCATTTGATGGTTACGAAAATCTTAGATATGTAAAAAAGACAACTGGTAAAAGCTTAATTCTCTTTTCAGGGTCTCTGGTTTATAGGAATAGAACAGAAAGACTTTATTGTCATTATACAAAGTATAATAAGTAGGGTTGCAGCGATACCACTCTAAAGTACTCAGTTAAAGTTGATCGGTTATTACGCGCAATGTTTTATTTTCAGTTGAAATTTTAGATTGTTATTTTTATTAATATTTTATTTTTTCATTTATTTCACCATCGTTTGTTGTAAAAAGCAGAGAAGAAATTAAATCCTGTCTTCCAATTCAATTATTTTTTTAGTGTGATAGAAGTACTGGTATTGGTACTCGGAATTGGCAAGTACTCAGATTCAAGTATCTGTATCGGTTTGGAAAAAAGTGGTATTGTTGCATCCCTAATGCTAAGATTTTAAAAGCAGCTCTATAAAGTGCAGACAGCGATATTCTATACAAACACAATAAATAACTAATTTCAATGTGTTTGCTTTGTTCCTCAGATACAGCAGCTGTTAGACCTCGTTTTGACCTGTAAGAGGAATGCAGAGAATGAAGTGAAGAGGGAGGAAGGAGCGGGGCTGAAGGCACCAGAGAGGAAGAGGAAGATGGAACAGGAGACGGCAGAGAGGGCGCTTAAATACTTCAAAGCTTCACAGGGACATGGAAGACACAGCAGGATCCCAGGTAGGAGCAAAACAAAGATGATTCAGGATGTCAGGGTTTCCCACACTGACTTTTAACGTGCATCACAGAATTAAAGCTGCCACCTGGAACTGGTACCATCCTCCTTTCAAATGATGACTGCTTTAGCAGTAATCTTTCAGTTGGCAAGTTTTCATCCCTACTAATGACCAGAGGAAAAGGCTTTGTTTTGCTAGGGAGCATAAAGATCTGAGTCTGGAGCAGTGGAAGTGCCCAGAGTGCAGGGCACAGCAGGTCCAAAAGAAAGGAAGATGTCATACTAAGTGTCTACTGAACGAGTCTGTGGGGAGAGTGCTTTCATATAAGGTTGCTGCATTTGATCCGGTCCAGGTTCAGCAACGTTGTGTGTCCAAAGAATGAGGTCAGCTGACGACCTGAATATACAGGTACTACTCAGAAAATTAAAATCTACTGGAAAAGTTGTTTTATTCAGGCAATTCATTCAACATAAAGAGTGAATCTAACACAAATACAGATCCAAGAGTTTATTTTCAGAGGCCTCACATTTTTGTATTCAAAATCCATTTTTTATTGATTTCAAGCAATAATCTAATTTTCTGAGTTTTTTAATTTGAGGTTTTCTGAAGCTGCAAATCCTACAGTAATAAGCAAAATATAAACAAAGCGGAAATACATTGATTTGTACACTATTTGTCTTTATATGTACATTTCATCCTTGAAGTTAAGTTACAGAAATGCAGCACTTTTGCAGGATATTCTAATTTTCCAAGTAATACCTGTAACTTCAAAGATGAAATGCACATATATAGACAAATTGTATAAAAATCTATATATTTCTGCTTTTATTTGTTTATATTTTACTGATTAGGATTTGGAGGCAACTTTTCCAGCATATTCTAATTTTCCGAGTAGTGCCTGTACTGAACGACCAGATTCCGAGATGACAATGCCAGGGTTCATTACACTCACATAGTGGGAAGGAGTTCAGGGACCATCCATCCATCCATTTTCTGCTGTTTTCTGTCGTTGGGACAGCAGCCTGAGCATGTGCTGGAGAAGGCGTGGTGCAGTGGTCTGACTCCTGTCATCAACACAAGATCGTGGCTAAAAATCACTTCAACTCTGCAGAAATAAATGTGACGTTTGCAGAAATGAATGGAAACGATACCACAGTGAACACGTATTGAAATCAAACTTCAAGGTTAACTAGATATTAGAGCGAGAATCTTTTTGTTATTGCATCAGTGGTTAATTCGTTTCCACCTTTCTGTTGTCTCTGGGTCCGGTTCCAGGTGATGGAAGCGGTGCCGCTTCAACTCCTGCTACTCTTGCTTCCGTGATGGGCATTTTGGATTTGAAGGATGTGGATCTGAGGAAAGAGGAATCTGAACTGGCTACCAGGCTTACTAAGCAGCTGACAGGTGACTTATAAAACCTTCTCTGAGACAGAATACCAAACCACACCAGCAACCTGCTACATGTGAATTCTCTCACTGCCTCCTATCTGAGAGTGATTTATTTAACTTGATTTGTGATTTAATTGCTTGTTAACTACAGCAGGATTCTTGGGTAGGATAATGGTATCAATATTTTGATGCTCTTTGAGTATTCTATCCTTTTTTCTCTGCCAATCTGCAGACCTCTTTCATACTGCCAATCCTTGCCAAAGTGAGACGCCAGAGGAAGGACTAAAGGAGTCTAATGCATTAGGTAGACTGGCTACAAAGTTGGGCCTGCCCGCTAACTGTGACATTGACCTGAGGACGCATGAGGAGCTGGAAGTAAGACAAGATATGAGTAAAATTTTTCACATGACGCCCACTCTTATCATGTGTTCACACTGGTGTGAGTAAAATTATTAGCGTGTATAAATTATATGTTAAGTAAGGTTGCATGTTATTGTTCTGAAGTACTTGTACTCGTTAAAGTCGATTGATACCAGGAACAAATTATTTTTCACAAATTTTAGTTATGTTGTCATTTTTATTTATATTTTATTTTTATTTACTTCACCAGAATTTGTTGTTAAAAGCAGAGAAGAAAATAAAAATCTGTCCTCCAATTCATTGCATTTTATTAGTGCTGTAGAATTATTTGTATCGGTACTCTGTAACGGCAAGTACTCAGATTCAAGTATCAGTATAGTATCGGTTTGGAAAAAAGTGGTATTGTTGCATCCCTAATGTTAAGATAATATACAACTAATGGAGGCCCCCGGTGTGAACACACGGTTAGTTATCTAATTGTTTACGAAGAAAGTCGATTTGATCATGAAACTTTGAAACCTGTCTCCAAATGTGAATATTCTACAGGTTTTTTTCCCCTAAATCGTACTGTGTACGCCACTTATGAGTGGTTCAGTGTCTTACCAGCAGTAGAGAGCCTTCATGGCAGCCTCAGTCTTGAGAATCAGATGAATGAGCTAAAGCTTAATGTTGATCAAAGCGACGCTACCAGAGGATCTGATGTTTCACTCTCTAAAGTGTATAAATCATATATGTGTGTGTGTGTGTGTGTGTGTCTGTGTGTGTAGGAGCAGACAGCAGGCAGCATCAGTAGTTTGGAGGGATTCAGTCCCAGTTCACACAGCGGGGACACAAATCACCACGGAGCAGCAGGTAGAGGAGGAGGCCGAGGGCTGGGGAGGAGAGCTGAGGCTAATGAACAGGAGGAGGAAGAGTGGGAGATCCCGTGGGTCCTCATCCCCATCACAGGTGTGTTTGTCTGCTCAGTCAACGCTTCACATAAAAACAAAGAGTTGTCCTGAGAAGCTCAGTCACATGCTCTTTTTAAAGGCTTGTAAATATTAAATAAAAGAAATAAATAATAGAAATAAATTAATAGCTGAAGTCCTAAAATGTTCTTACATTTATCACATTTATTACTGTTATTATTTATTTAAAAGTATCTGAAATGTTGAACTTCTCTAGGTTATAAAAGTTATAAAGGCCATGGTGAAATTTCAGGTGTGTTAGGGAACAACTTTCATCAGACCAGCTTTTGAATCTGTTTGTTTATTTATTTTCTGGGCAGGTCTGAGTTCAGACAGGTACTCTCAGCGAGACAAGAACATCCCCCAGGATCCTCGGTTTCAGCACCTCGCTATGGAAACGAGCATCTCCACGATACCCAAACCTTCCAGGAAGAGCCCCACCTTGTCTCCTGAGTCCAGTTCCCTTCCCTCCCCTTTCCAGTTTCCTTCCCCTGAGGCCAGCCCCCCTCCCTCCCCCTCTCAGTGCCCGTCACCTGACCCCAGCCCGCCCCCGTCACCTTCCCAGTGTCCATCTCCTGAGCCCAGTCCCCCCGCTTCTCCATCTCAGTGCATCTCCCCTGAGCCCAGCCCTCACCCATCCCCCTCTCAGTGCCCTTCCCCACAACCCAGTCCTCCCACTTCCCCTGCCCAGTCCCTGGCACCTGAGCCCAGCCTTCTTCTGCCATCCTCCCAGTTCCAGTCCCTGGAGCTGAATCAGCTCAACCCACTTAATGCGAAGCAGAGTGGAGCTAACGAGCAGCAGTCGGCCCCCGCAGCCTTCAGGGAGTTTCCAGGTAACATCATGTAACCTGAGACTGACTCAGGCTTTTCTCAGCGTTTTCACTTATTCACCTACAAATGTGGAAACTTTTGTTTGATTACCCTGTTTTATTTTACCTATTTTATTTTAACCACAATGATCAGCTGACAGAAATAAGACTAGAATAAATCATTATTAAAGTTTGGCTCAGTAGTTCGGCTGGTCTCTGCACTTCAGATTAATGTCACACATGTCATTTCTCTGTTACACTGGCCACGTTTACATGAGACTTTTAATTCCTCTTTAATTCTGAATTAAAGTTAATTCCGCTTTAAACGGATGAAAAATGACCACGTAAACACTAAATTCCTGCAAATACTAATTCTGAATTAAACATAATCCTGAATAAAGTGGCTAGTTTATTCGATTTTAAATTCCGAATTAGTTAATTCCTCTCATCTTCAATCAATTAAACCGTAATTCCGCTCCTTGTTAATTCCTGTTCTGCACATGTTTGTTCCCACGTCCTGTCGCCAAGCAAACGGGCTCAAACCACATCTGTTCATGTGAAAGTAACGTAGCATATTAGCTGATAGCTGCTGCTTCATAACTGGAAACCAAATCAAGCAAAAATGGCTCTTATTACGACATTTTCTCAAGTTGTTGTTGGAAAGAAACGAGGCGGTTTTTAACTTCGTACGTACGTATGGTACATCACTACCGCCATCCAACCAATCAGAGCCCTTCCCAGCCCCTCGATTTTAAGCGGAATTAATTAAACGTGTGTCTATGTAAACCTTCATTAGGAATTCTTATTTCCGTGTAATCCTAAAGGAGTTTAATTAATCAGAATTAATTAATCCGGAATTAAAAAACATCATGTAACCGTGGCCATTGTTTCTCAATCAAGGTGATTACAATGAGTTGTGAGTGTAATTATGTCTTCTGTAGAAAATGAAATGAAGAAAGAAGAGCCTTTTCTGCCTTTGGCCATCCATCCATTTAATCCTCCAGCTCCAGAGCCGCTGATTAAACACCTGCCACCATCCGATGGGGAAGTAAAGGTGGAGGAGGGCGAAGAGGTGAAGGCTGAAAGTTTAGAGGAGAGGGAGGAATCACAGCCACCTGTGAAAGATGCTGACGCTGGTGAGAAGGAGAAAAAGCCAGAAGTGGAAGCTGGCTCTGTGTTTTCTCCTTCTGGTTTATCTACTGGTGCGTGTCCTCAGAGAAGTATAGACAGCATTGTGGACAAACACATGGGAGACTTTTCCTCTGAGATCCAGCTCCTCCTGCAGGGGGAGAGCATTCACTACAGCGTCCCACAGCCCACACACTCCACTGTAAACACAGACACCGCCGTGTGTCAGCAAACACTCCCCTACACATCCATGGCTCAGTTTTCAGAGTACGTATCTTTTTATAACCCCTGCCCGCCGGTCCAGGACTACGTGAGTTCACTACAGGACAACATTAACAGCATGCTCACACATTATATGGACAGCTGGCCCAGACGAAAGCCTGACACCAGCTGGTCTAACACCGACACGACACTGGCGAGCACAGTTAGCGATTTTGTCGCTAGCGTCCGGGCAGCTAATTCCATGCCGGGGAGGGAGGATGACGAGCTCTGTGGCGAGCCGACGGACGCTGACGTTGGACCGTCACACTCCAGAGGAGAAGAAGTGTGGAGACGTGTCACGTTTACCAATCCTACCTCTGCATCTGGTTCTGGCTACAACGCCGGCAACGGTTTGGAGATCAGCAGGACAATCACTCAGAACGTCAAGCAAACGGTAGATGGCGGCATTGTGAGGACTGTGGCCTGCTCGGCTGACGTGGAAGATGGAGGCGATCCTGCAGCTGCTAATGGCTCTCTGGCTGTGTCGGGCCTGAGTTCTGCATCCGTCCCTGAGCCCGGTACCGGGCCGGCCCCATCTGCCACAGACTTGAACTCAGTGATCAACCAGCTGGAGCCAGATGTGTTAAACAACCTGGCGGAGATCATGAAAGACATCAAGAGGAAGTCGCTGCAGTTCTACGTCCACTGCACGGAGCCAGGAGACCGAGTCTATGAAGAGGTCAAGGTAACGCCACGCTTTGATGAAGAGTAGATACGCATGTATTCCTAAAGGCATGCTAACCATGACTTACCGTGCATTTGGTAAAAAATCTAATCCGTTCCAGTCCATTTTCTCTCAGCACATTTAAAACAAGAACATTGTACCAGAGCGCTGTACATTATAAGCAAAAGATAGAATAGAATGCACACAAAATAATAAAAAAACAATAAATGCACGTTCAAATTACATAATTGTTCAAAATAGTGCATTAAGAGTCACTTTTAGGTCTTCAAATGCAGTTTCCTTTTTGCAGCCGTAGCAAAAATATGCAACAAAAGCTGAAAAAAGACTTTAAAATTCTTTAAAGTTAAAATATCTGTGATTGTGTAGATTTCTAAGGGGGTCTTTAGATGATGACTGGGATTTACACAACAGTGACAAATTGGCTCCAAAGTGTAATGAAACTGCATGAATCCAGGAGGCTTGTGGATGTTTCTTTTTCAGGAACACCTGTTGAAACTGGGTAATGTTCAGCAGAGTCCCATGGACTTCCTAAACCAGGAAAACCCGGATAACGGACTACTGGTCGTCATCAAAAACAAAGACATAGCTGGACACATACACAAGGTATTCAGTGTTTCCTGCTCGCCTGCTTCTCTCTTTCCTTACTGCCACAGCAGTAAATGTGATGACCATGTCACGTTTGACTTACTGTAACCGCTCCAAAGATCCGTGTTTCAGCTCTGCCCTGCTGCAGGTTTCACTCTGAACAGATGCTCCAGCTGATTTGGTGTATGATAAATAAGTTCATGTAAAAGTGTGTGCTTGTGTCCGTGTTAGATCCCAGGCCTCACGTCTCTGAAGCGACACTCCTCTGTAGTGTTTGCGGGGATCGATTCACTGGATGACATCAAGAACAACAGCTGCATTGAGCTTTTTGTGTCGGGAGGCTGCATCGTCTCAGACGATTTGGTCCTCAGTCCAGATGTAATTACTCAAGGTGGGTGCGCCCAGTTCCACGTGTGGCTAAACAATCGTTTTCAGAAAAAAGTTTATTTGCAGCAGAAATTTTTGTGATTAATGGCACGTCGCTCTGCAGATCAGCTGGCTGCGTTGCTGGGGCTCCTGGAGCAGCACAGTTCCCCTGAGAGCGTTTGGAGGTGGAAAATTCACTGCAAAACCCACAAAAAGCTGAAAGAACAGGCCAGGTAGGGAGCATGCATGTTTGTACTAGTTCCTCCTCAATAACATAAAATGATGGATAAAACTTGCTTTCAATTATTTTTAGTTAAAATGTTGGGGTGGAGAATTTTATTGAGCTCATCTGTTTAATGTGGTTTCCTCTGCACTCATAACTGTAACTTTATTTCAGTTTCCTGTGTTTGTAAAATGCTTACGAAGACAAAAGTTATGTTTTTGGACTGATCACTCTCTAAAAAGTAAATATGATAGCACAATGTTTGAGTCCAAACCTAATTAATCTTGCTTCTGTGATTTTGAGTGGATTAATTTGATCCTTCGTAATGCATCTATATGTATCATAATGAAAGATTTACATTATTGTTTTCTGTTATTAGAAAGGGGTTTATTTACTCTCTTTTCTAACATTGATGCAAGTTTATCAGTTGAGATTGGACACACTTTCCCATTAATTCAAAACGTAATTGTGTTCAGTCTCCTCACTGGTCGTGTAAATCATGTACATCTGCGCTCATTTTGAATTGCAAAGCTTCAGGTATTTCCCCCATCTTGTTTCTCTGTTGTGTGTTTACTTTTCTTCACAAATAAAATCACACTATTCATCTGAATGAGGAAAAACTCTCATGAAACCACAGTAGACTAAATATAAAGAAATGTTGCTCAACAAAACCCTGGCTGATGTCTTTCTCTATCCCCCTGTAAGCACCCTTTTTGCATAGACATACAGATAAAAGCTCGTTTTATATACGTTTTATATGCTTGTTTGGTTTTGAGGTTCCGGAGAGATGCAGCGAACCTGCTGGATTTGCTGTCGTCCTATCAGAAGCGGCAGATTGTAGATCTTCTCCCCTACCATCAATGCGACATGAACTCTCAGTCTCCTGCCCTCGACTGTGTCATGGAGCTCCAAGCCCGATACACACAGTTCAGACACACAGTCTTTCTCACCGGTACACAATTACACGACTGTCTAACTCTACAGAAAATGTGTCTTCATTGTGCGTCATTGAATGAAACTGAAAACATGGTTTTCTCTGAACTTTCCCCCACAGAGCATCATCATGAGAAGTTCCCTGTTGGCTCCCAGGGGGGCATCATTGTTGCTGGAATCAAAGAAATTTTGCACAACTTCTCCGGACTGGTTGGATGTCACAACGTCAAGGACAAGCAGTTGTTTATCGAGGACCTGCTGGCTCCCAAAGGTCAGTTGTGTTGTTTAGATTTTTTAAGAAACCTGATAAAAATCTACGTTACTTCAGAGCTAGGTTGTTGTTGGTGAAATCACACAAATATGTGAAAGCACAGAGTTTAATTGTAATGTTGGAAAAGAGAGTTTGTGTTTCATATTTCAACATTCCTCAATGCATGCAGTCATTTTTTTTGTCATATTACATCATGATCAAAGTGTTTGTGAGGATGAAATGTAACCCAAACACACCAAGTGAAATTGAAATTGATTGCTTCTGTAATCAGGGATTAAATCCGTTGATTTGCCACAGATTAATGAAGGATTTGAAGTGGTCTCGTATTAGATAGTAGTTCGTAGACAGGAACGAGGGTCAGAGAGCGGCAATGGGCTCCAGCCTGGGACTCTGGGAACCTGGTAGGGTGCAAGACTTAGATTTGAAAGTTGTTCAGTCTGGATCAGTGGACAGTCCTACTTTCTTAGTTTATATCGCTGCCATACCTTAAAAAGACAGTAGTTCCAAAGGTATTGTCTTTATCACTTTTTGTCTTATAAATATGGTTTCTTTAATCATCACTGCTCCTTAATCTTCACTTATCAAGCATCGAGCCACACAGGCCTTGTGAGATCATTCATACCAAGGTTAAATTACTCTTCAAACCACAGCCATCTTTGACTTTATTCACTGTCAGGCTCCACACAGCCGATGCTGGGCTAGAAAACTCTTAAACAACCTTCAGAAGTATCTCCCAAGTCCTTAATGCTTAATGTCTCCCTCCACTCCGCTGTCTCCCTGTGTTCTGCTGTCCTAAGGTGTGTTTTACACCTCAGTACTCTGGTCTGTCCCTCGGGTCTCGGCAAGAAGCTGAATCATTTCTTCTTGGTCTCAGCCTCTGATTTCTCTCCCTCAGCTGTTCCAGATCACGTCCAGTCCACCTCTTCTAGCCACCAAGCCCAGTACGCCGCCTCACAGTCCAGCTCCCGCCTCCCATCTTTACCCAACACACCTGACCAGCCTGCTGCAGACGCCTTCTGCGAGGACAGGATGCCGCTGGCTACAAGCAGAGACATGGAGTTTCTGCAGCAGGCCATCAGACAGCTACGAGCGGAGCGCCGGGAGCAGCTTCAGCAGCTGCAGCAGCAGCAGCAGCATCTGGAGCTGCAGGCCGAATCCAGAATCAGCCCTCTGAAAAATCTGGTTCCCAGTCCTGCTGGTTCAGGCAGCGGATACATAAGTCCTCCTCTGGCCCAGGGAGATCACGCCCAGTCAGCCCAGCACAGGCCTGCCAGCAAAGCTGTGTCGGCCACTCTGGAGTCCATCCACTCCAAGCTTTGGGAAGGAGAGGAGAACGTCAGGCAGCGTCCAGTGGAGGGCAGGGAGCAGGGAGGGAGCGCAGGAGGAGGAGAAGCTGGAGATCAGAGCGAAAGTCATGCTGTGAGAGTGGAGGGGTTACACAAAGACAGCTGGCCTCCAAGTAACGGTGATGCATTGGCCCCCTCCTCCAATCAGAGCCCAGCTGCAGCAGCAGGACCGAGCAAGAAAACACAACCAGCCAGCGATGATGGAGAAGTTGAGCATCAGCCGGAAAAAGCTGACATTTCTCCAGCAGCTAAACCCGGTGCATCCAAAGCGGGGTCTAAAGAGGACGACAGATCCAGGTTGGTTTCCTAACTCTTCCCTCCTCACCGTTTTATACTAAGCCTGTCTGAGTTTTTTCTTTTAGAAATGAGAGATGATTGTTCAAACAGTTGTCCACTAAAGTGTTAGTTAAACTTTTGTAGTCCATCCTTCTGTGGTCCCCAGATTAAAGCGTTGAGCTGAGTTTTGCTAGATGTGGGAAGGGTTGCGAAAATTAGCGACAGACGAAGAAGAATGTTGTAAACAGAGGCAACTTGCGGGTGTTTTGAACAGGAGGCGGCGAGTCACCGTGGCTTCGAAGGTGTGTAGTAATTATCAAAGCAGTATAAAAGCAAAAACCGAATCGCAGAGTAAACATGCATATTTGTCCAAACGGATTTACGACCGGCCTTATAGCGCTAGTCTC
>JAVQJG010049523.1:0-10226 GCA_036024015.1 Craterocephalus amniculus | reverse complement strand
ATTGTAATACAATCTAGGAACAAGTCCTAATAGAAAAATTGTCTAAGAGCACTGCTGATGAGGAGCTCTTCTGTCCATCAACACAAACTGAACCAGTTCATGTTTTGTCCTCATGTAGTCCTGCATTTTTGACTTAATAATCCTCGGCCACCCTGTAATTTTCTCTGGCCACCCCATGGCCACCCCTGAAAAAAATTTCTGCGGGCATCCCTGGTCTCAGATTGTGAACAAGTGGCTCAGGGAGCATGACATATTATTTTCACACATGAATTGTCCAACAGAGGGTCCAGATCTGAATCCCATTGAGAATCATTGGGATGTTCTGGTAAGGGCTTCTCTAAAGCAATCTAACTTTCCCATCAATACAAGGTCTAGCTGAAAAATGCTGGGCAAATAGAAAATATGTGATATTGCAGAGGCCTATTGAAACAATGACAAATGCTGTAGTCAAAGCTAACAGAATAGTTGATGGGGTGACCATTTTTTGTGGTGACTTTACTTTTCTTTTGGTCAGGTTTTGCATTTCAAAATAGTTTTATCTCTTCAACTTTTATGATCAAGTTTGAGAAGCCAAAGTTATGACCTATGACTGGTATAATCAGGTGTGTGTGCTTACCAAGGGCCACTCTGGCAGCAGAAGCATCATAGTTGATCCAGAAAGACACCCAGGAGAGGATGGTGATGAGGATAGAAGGCATGTATGTCTGCAGGATGAAGTATCCAATGTTTCTCTTTAGCTTGAAACTCAGGGAGAGACGAGGGTAAGAACCTACGAAGAAGATGGCAGGGTTAATTCTGTGTTTTAACAAAGGTTCTTCAGGTCGTCAGGTTGTTATATGTTGGAATTTTGCTGTTTTAGATTGACAGATTAATTTTGACTTAAATGGATCAAGTGAGTGAAAGTCTTAATTTGTAGTTTAAATGTGCACTGTGTGATTTCCTGTTGGGATGTGAATCTTCAAAAAACTCACTATTCAGTTTGATTCCAATTCTTGGGTTGACAATTTGATTTTGTATCAAGATCACTGAACAAATGTACCAAAGTTCAGTAGTTCTTTAAAACTGACTTTCACCTGAGTATGTTTCAAGATCACAAGAATAAAAAGACAGTCCTTATACATATTTAGAGCCTTGATCATTATTGCCTTCACCAAGGTGGAAGCCATTTCTACCTGTTAACAACATAACTCAAAAACTTAAACAGTAGATGGATTTGATTAGATATCAGGAAATCTCAGAAATGGAATACAGAAGAAGTGATTAGATTTTGGGGGTGATCCGGATCACCGCCTGAATCCAGTAATCTTTTGAAGGATATTGACAGTTTTGCTGTTCAAGCTTCTAACTAATCTATACTTCAATACTTTTCTACTGAATATAGTTACCATTTTTATCCCTGTTATGTGTCTCAGATGAAATCAACAAGCATGCACATTTTGTCCATGGGGAACTGTAGTTTTATTGTTCTTTGTATTCTTAATTTCATTTGCAAATTTAGAATAGAAGGTGACATGACAACCCAAGTGGAGCGAAAATGTATTGTTATATGTGTATAAGTATATGTATTGTATAGTGATGTACACACTCAAGACAACTGAGTAGTAAAGTCTCTAGTAAATAAGGAAAGCGCTTGGCTAAACAATGACAGGAAGACTCCTGTCGAATATTTTTTATTCATAAGATCAACAATGAACTTTGCTTATCCATGAAGAGAAACATGACTCTTGCGTTAGATGAATGCCTTGGCATATCTGCTGCGTTTGCATTTCTGAGTGACCCCATGGTAGGTCTCCATACAACAGCAAACAGTTTGTTTAAAAGGAATCCCCTCTTCTATCTTGTCTCTGAATGAGGTAATAAGATCGAGCATACTACAGGGACATACTTGGGTAAACATACTAGCATTTTAATGTTGTACATGTACAAACATACACAATGTCCTGCAAACATTGTTATTAATGGACCTGTATTGACTTTGTGAGTCTACTTTTTTTTTTTGTATCTATGTACACTGTCATTCAGTATAGTAGCTTCCCAGAAACTATTCAAAAGAATCATTGTTCTGCTTACCAATGCTTGCTTGCATGACAAATTCATGAATATGGAGATGCTAAAGAAATGAATATTTCATAGTGTAAGACAGTGTTCTTTTTGTTTATTGCTGTTAAATAAGTCACAGCGTTTTCTGTCTCACAGGCCAGTGCATCATCCAGAGGTATGTGTGAACATTTGCATGCATCTTTATTAGTTTCTCCTTTTCTTATCTTTTTTCTTTGATTATCAAAAGATCCTTTTCAGCTTAGAGGACATAACAACTAACTCTTGAAACCTGAACATATTTATTAACATTACCTGTAGAGAAAACGACATTCTTGGAGATGAGCTTGTGATCCACAATAGAGAACTGGGGCAGTTCAATCCTGTCTACCCCTGTTACAGCATTGTTTCCTCCTCGCCAGTAGAATTCAATGTCATCTGTAGTGTAACCATCTGAAAGACAGCACAAAGAACAGGAATCGCTAGGGATTAGTAAAGGTCTATATATGTGTTCATAATTATGTCCCATCTGGTCCTTGAACTATTCTGCTAATTAATCACTTACCATGATTAGCTAGCATTTGTCACCATTTTACATTCTGTTCGGAGCACACATCATAATTGCTCCTTAGCTCACTGTCTAATAATGAGCAATAATCCACAAGGAATGAATGACTTGTTGATTATTTTGTATGTCCTAATGTTAGCATTTACTATATGGTTTCAATTAATTCCAAATGATTTTAGAAGTGCCAATAAACTACTGAGGCTTTGAAAATGAATGGCAAGAGAAAAAGATAGAAAAGGAGGAGAAAATATATAAAAACCTGGCAATGAATTCCATATCACTATCAGATGGAAACAAGATATTAATCATTCATTAAATACATGTAATTCAAAATAACCTAATTGATATGTTTTAGAATATAGTTTGGATTTCTTATTTTTTAATTTATATATATTTGTTATTTATTCATTTTCATGTGTTTTACAATCAAACTTATCTGTTCGTGCCTGCATGTGTAACAGTTATTTTTGGAATACCTTGAAATTACTTACAACTGTTTTATAATTCATTATTTATAATTTAATCTATCATAGACCTGGATAGAGATTTGATTAAGTGAAGTTGAATAGTTATACAGTAACAAATGTAAAACTTCTCATTTTATTTACACTAATCATTCAGGTACTAAAGCAAAGTCCATGCCAATTTCTGACTGTTTTACTTTTGACAGCAGCAGTATTGTGAAAACGGCATTGAAAAAAAGTTAATTTATTGAGTTTTACAGCATCCCATCCTCTGCAGTAGATGAGGACAGCCCTTATGCGGCTCAATATAAATGAAGCAACTTTATTATGTTGTGTCTCATGAGCAACTAAATGATTAATACAAGGAGCAAGCCTGATTAAATAACCAGCCTTTTCATCCCTTTTTATCTATAAAACCCGATAAAATCTGCAAAGCGACAAGAAGTGAGGCCATTAATATTAATTTGAGCCAAAACTTAACTCTCCTTTGCTCTCATTTTGGCCAAATCTTTAGAGACATGGACAGCAAAGCGGCCAGTAGGCCGGAAAGAATAAATGATTAAGTAACACGGTACTCAGCATTGTTAAGGAAAGTCTAGACAAGTTGAAAAAAAATAAAAAAACTTTCGTTAGACCATGAAATTTGGCACTTATATGAACCAGGGCCTGTCTGCTCTCTTGCTGATATCTTGTCTGCTATCTTCATGGTAAAAATAGCATTGGTCTCAGAGAGGACAATTTGACAAAAAAAAGACAAGATAGAGGTGAGGTTATTGAAAAAGAAGAAATCTATTCCGAGCCTACACTGTGTGACGTCAGCAACAGAAGATAACAATGTCATGGATGTACGTCTATTCTTGTTGGACGATAGGTCAACACACTGTGACTCGGCCACAAATGCTTTGTGTACCACAATGAGAAGGACCTGATCATGATTCTGACCCTGCAAGTATTGTGGGGTCCCAACATTGCTTTGGATCATTTGTAATGATGATGGCTGCGTTCCTCTTAAGATGGTGGTACACTTTGGGGGTTTACCAAGAAAACTCATAAAACTGAATCATCATTTACACAACTGAGTCAAACTAAATAAAGAAGAGCTAAACTCCCAATATGCTTTACTGCCTCCAGAGATGAACCTATATTGTAGTTTTCCATTAATAAAATGATAAAACAGCCCCGTCTCATGTGCCTTTTAATGTTCCATTATGATAACAGCAGGATTATGTCAACAATCATAAATGTTTTTCTGCACGTCAACCTACAGCATGATAATTATATTTATATTGTTTGCCTCTGGGATTTATGTGAACGCACATAGATTTTCTTTTCTTTTTTTTCCCCAGGGTGATTATTGTATTATATTGTATAGCATATTCGACAGCATGCCTGGACATTGACCCTTTTTTGCATAATTGCATGTGAGACCAATACACTTGCAAAAGCCAATGATGAGGGGATTTAGAAGCTCAAACCAAATGAATAAGTTTGATTTGTATGAGCATACACAAGGATGAAAACTAATCTGTACTCAATAGCATATGACAGCATGTTTGACAGAACAATTAAAGGGAAAGTGCATACTCTTTTATTGACAGGGGTAGAAAATGTTGAAAGTTATACCACCTATCCTTTCTTCTTGCAGTTTCCTAAACGAGTTCTCAATCCCAAAGTTATCTCTTTATCCTCTTTTCTCCACCGCTTTTTCCAGCTATAGTCATCTCTCTCACTTCCCTTTGATATCAGTCGCTCAGAATTTGTCCATCTAGATTTCACATTATTCTCCTGCCTCTTTATCCTGACTATCCTCTTCTCACTAATTAATACATTTGTGATCCATTATATTTCTGTACGTTAATGAGGCAGACCCTTCAAAGGTTGATTTCAACTTCCTCACTCAGAATGTCTTTCCAAATCTAACAAATGCATATTAACCATTATTCTCACCATCATTACGTTCATTTTTATCTATGACCATCTAAGATGGTCAGGGCATTCATCTGATAGGATTAAATTTGTTCCTGTCAAGGCCCATTTATATGTAAATGTGGACGTCCATTCCAAACGTCTTCATGCGTCGCTGCCTTCATGCTTCCATGCGTCGTTTCTGTTGCTACAGCTAACCTTCGCTAATCAGCAGTGCTGAGTTTATTGTAAACTCCATGATACAACGTTAGTTTCAAATGCTGGTTGGCGGCACAAGCACGCTGCTATAAAATTATTTCTAACCACCAACACTGAACACTTGTAGAGCCTTATTTCAAACGTTTTTGCAACTTCTAATGTTTTCTTTTGCCGTCTTCATTCTTCTTCTATGGTTTTTTTCTTTCTGTTTATCTTCTTCTTCATCCCTGGTTTGTTTCTGCTCCACCATGATCAACACTGACACCGCGGTTTCCGGTGGGATTACTCCGTCTTCTGCGTCGAGTGACGGATGCGCAAGGAGCCTGAAAACGCACCAAATACTCACGTAATTTACACAGAAGACGGACGAAACTTTCCGTGTGTCTGCGTATCTGCATCGAGCATAAATGGGCCTGAAGGTGTTTAGTGAAAAAAAGTTGGTCAGATTGGGGGCAGACAGACATTCCTTAAATTTGGATACATTTCTTAAGTGACAAAATTGCAGCCAAACAACCCCTGTGCTTGAGATTCAAAATTTAAATTGGAGTAAATGAGCTCATTGCCAGCAGATTATCATCATCAGAAACCCCCCTTTCCTCTAACACCACCAGGAGAGATTTAACCTGGTGGGGATCATTTTAGAGGTAATTTTTACATTTACCATCATTTTTGAACATCTGACAGAGAAAATCTGCCAAAGTTCAGTACTGCTTCTTTAAATCAAGAGATGAAAATAGCCATCCATCCACCATCAATCCATCCACAATCATTTTCTAAAGACTATATTCTTACGTCAATGTAAGAACTTGGTAAGGTGGGGCACATTGTTGACAGCCTGATAATGCTAATGGTGACATTATAGAAGTTTTTAAAAGCTGGAAAACAAGTGGCTTCATTTGTTATTTTCAGAATGAAACTAAATGATAAAACCAAGACTGCCAAGACAGTTGTTTTGTTACTCAAAAACACCACTTTCGCAACTATATTTATGGACTGGTTGCCTGCTTAGATGCCAATACAGTATATTTCCTAAGTATTTGCTCTCTGTATCTCATATTCTTTCAGTCAGTATGTCTCAATACTAGTATCAAACAACACTGGGTGCTTAACTCGGACACATGGACAAATTTGTGCATATACTGTATTATTACAATATCACAGCCATTGATCTGAATCAGCCTTCCACTTACCTCTATTCTTTCTAAATCTGGAAGGCAGTCTGGGTAATTTTCAGTCACTTTGCTCTCATAATAAAGTTAATATGTCACAGAGTTTGACACAGATACACTGCCCTAATTCCTGCCCCTCATGAAATGAACTAAAATGAATAGGAAGACACAGAGAGAAAATACATAGAAAACGATTTCTGTATCTTTGTCTAATTATAGCAAAATATGTCTATTTCTAATTCAGCTGATTTTTAGTGTGTGAAAACTTTATATACACATAATGCCCTGTCTGCATGTTACAGCCTAGATTACATGTAAACATTGAATCTATTTTCCTTCCCATCCTAAGAAATATAAGGAGTGAAGATCCTACAAAGCAATTGAAGTATTTTCCATTAAACAGGGCCTTGTCCTTGGTCTGAAAACAGATACTTAAATGAAATGAATGAGCTGTGTTTGACTGCTCCTATTTTAACAGTTATTATTCTCACAGATTATGAACTTATAAAACCCTTATAATGTAGCCATCAATTCCTACATACAGGGATTCAGTGAATCTATTATGTATGGGTGAAATTGTGTTTAAAATGCATGCTATGGTTCCTCATGGAGTCAAAAGTGTGTGAACACTGCAGACCAAAATAAATGAAATTGTTCTTGATAGCATCAGAGGAGATAGCAGTACAATACTAAAGCTATTTAACCGGGACTCTGGCATATCTCCCTGACCAAATCTGACTCCAGGCCTTTTTATCAAGCTTATGAAATGATGTCCCAGTTGATTTGTTTTAATGGGCAAAGAAGGCTTCTAAAGGGAGATAAAACATTGGCTTTGATATTGCTCTGGGGAAATATAATAAAGGCTAACATAGCTTTTTTGAATTAAATGATGATTATTATCATTGTTTATATTTATTTTTTAATACAAAGCAAAATTTGATGATAAAACCACAACGACTCAATATCTAACAAACAGCACTGTTCCAGTAAAATGTTTTAACAGTTACAAACAAGCAATCTCTTTATTTAAAAAGACTCCAAATTCATGATGAAAACACATGTTTAATTAGAGAAAATATTGGATCCCCCAAAGTAGTTCTTTGATTCAGACAGTTTACAGGACATTGGGAAGGATTTATGATAAAGTTTACATAGTATTGTACACTGTATATTTAGAGACAGAACATCTTTTTTTTTCTTAAATTCACTCAGTCTTCCTTAAAAGTAGAGATTGCTCAAATATCTGAAATGAAATCGAATTTTTATGGAGTTTGCTGTGACTGATGTTATTCCTGGTGTCTTAATTTAAAGAAAGTCTTAAGGCTTTGCACAGCAAACTACAGCTGACTTCATGGCTGGACGGGTACGGCACATCTGAGGTTAAGCTAAATAAGTAAGCCATGCAAGCTGGAGTGTAGAAATCGTTCACACCCTAGAGGATGTCTGCAGTTTCTAAAAATGGGCTGAGCTGAGATAGCAACAGAGTGGAGAGGTGGTTCTGTCCATATGATGTGGATCGCTGGTGCAGAAAATATGACTATTACATGGAAGAGATGCTGTAATAAGACGATAGTTTCAACGTGAGTTCACAGCCACTATGTGAGATATTGATGGTAATGTGTCTCCCTTCTCATTTTATTTTAAAATAAACAGGTATTTTTGTGTGATTTGACATACATGGGAAAATATGTTGGTGACTCCATTCTTATGTTTCTTTTTCTATCTATATTCTCTTTCTAAGCCTTGAATACTGCTTCATTTTCAGTCTAAAATTTTCTAAAAAAGAGTCTTTTACAGTCCCATAACCCACAAAATCAGCTAATCAGGGCAAAAGTGTTTGTGTAATATTTGGTGTTTAACAACCGAGTGAGACGAATCTTGTTCTGATTTATTGAAAAGGTGCCTGGCTGCTCTTTCCGCGAAGACGGTGTTACATCTTTTACAAGAAGCAGCTTCGTGTGAAGGTAGGAATGCTCACTGTACATCGTTAACTGAATTACTATAAGACTTACCCAGGACAGCAGGGCTTTAACCCTTTTAAATATTGCAGGGCGTGATATTTCCTTGCACTTTGGTACAGACTTCTCTGCTTGCTGAAGTGCTACCTCACACGGACAAGACTAATACGGGGTGACATAGTTTGAATTATATGCTGTCACACCCATGGCTTATAAACTGCAGCTGAATGTGAGACCAGCACCACAGTCTCAGATTCAGCTCCAGTTTGTAAGCTTTGAGTGACACGATATAATTGTGGTACTAAAGTCAAGTTTACTTTATGTTGTGGTTAACAGTGTAATCGTTAACTCTTCTAATTTTAGTCAATGGACACAAACATTTTGTATATGAAGAATTCAATCCCACACATCATCAGCTGATCTATAAACGGTGTTAATTATGCTAAAACATCTAAAGTTGGCATTTTATGATGGGAAACCTTTTCCAATGATGTTATATGACAGGATGCTTAAAGAATAAATGGATGTTTTCTATATTTGCTAAATAGCGAAGCACAAAAATAATAGCCAAACCTAGAGAGGGCTTTGAAGGGCAAAAGCTGAAGAGCCGCATGCAAACAGTAGTGGGCAACCATGCATGGCAAAGTAAAAGTGCTTGTATTTCCAACTGACATGTTCAGATGATTATTATTACTGTCTGACAACACACATGGAGGATGAATCTTTGCAGGTAAACGTAAAAATGACTGAGAGCAGTGGGGCTTGACAGGTTAAGACTGAGTGCAGTAGTATTACAGGTATGACGTTCTAATCACAAACAGTGACTTTTGTTTGTAGCCTACTTAAAAACAAAAAACACGTAGACTAAAACTTGACATAGGTTTCTTAGAAATAGAGATCTTCTGAAGTCTTGGCTTGTTCTATCACTAACTGCAGAAAGCACCCGTGTGTGTGTACAATGTTCCTTGCGGCTGCTGTGTTTTTGACACTTTTGACTCGAGGGAAACATTCAAAAAAGGGAGAAACTATGTGAAGCTACTCTTACTGACTGAACTTCCCCTTTCTCTACTTGCTTTTTAGTATCTCCTCTTCCATTTTTCTTCCAAATCATTTGAATTTGGGATTGCTCTCATGTGCAAATATGATTAACTGATCATCCTTACAATTAATGAATAAATATAAATACCAAAAAGGATTATTAGATGCCTTCTTCATCGAATCTGTCAGAAATGTACCCTGAGCCTGTCAATTGAAGAGTTTCTTGTGTGATAATTATATGATCATAACTGCAAATATTAGCCATACCCATCATTGAGCATGTTCAAATGTCACCAGAAAGAATAAGAATAATGTTTTAGTCAGACCAAAATCAGCCTTTTGAAATGCATATAGGCTACCTTGGTCGAACTAAAGAAAAACTGATGCTATCAACACTAGACTAATGTTCCCCTGATGGTACAGTTAGTTTTAACAACTCATTTGTGCACACTTAAACTCAAATGGGCCTTCTTGCTCAGCCTAAACCGCCAGATCTTTCTTTTGTATCTTTTTATTAAAACAGTAAACCACAAACTATTTATTGATACAGCTGAAAGTTGCTCTATTTCTGTTGGCAGATTTTGTTTGTGCCAGTACATATATTTAAAAAACTACTAGTGAAAAATGCTCATGATAAGTATTTTGCTTATCACGAGCAGCAACATCTGACCAACACATCAATCAATTTTTTTTAAACCTTTCACAGCAACAAGGCATCAGACAAAACTACACTGAATCACCTATTTCTTTTCCCTTTCTTACATACAAGAGTAGGGACAGTGGCTGGACAATATATCAAGGTAAAAATTAATCATACATGAAATTTGGTTCATATTGCCGAGTCCTTCATGGGCATAAAATAAAGGAG
>JAVQJG010049520.1:0-21702 GCA_036024015.1 Craterocephalus amniculus | reverse complement strand
TGTTATAAACATCAGACACGCGGTTCGGACAATGGATACTCAAGAATAATTATAACAGTGAAATTTTGTAAGAAAATAAAAATACAGGGGCAATTTTTATACTAAAGGACAAGCGTTTGTGTTAAATCAAAGTTTGTAATGTGTTTAAAATAAAACTGAATTGAACTTAATAAGTTACCGCAGATAAAAATGATCAAAAATGGATGAAAACATTCCTGTTTATTAAGTTTGGGGTGACATTTTATGGCCAGCAGATGGCACTGTGGTAATGTGTTCTGGACATTTTAAAAGATCAATTCAGTATTTTTCTGAACAATTTGGTCTCCCAAACGTTACATTTGGCATCAGTGCTGATAATAATGTGATTTATTGTAGTATAGATAAGAGAAGCACTTTTCCTCAGATTCCAGCTGGTCTGTAGTAAGATGGCCACCAATGATGCCATCCGGCACCCCGCCATGAAGCATCTAGCCTTTATTATGAATGTCTATGGGTCAGTCAAGCAAAATGCTTACTTCCAAGGTGCTTTATGACGATGATAATGCTGCATAGAGACTTGCATAGAGCCTCTTTAAATTTAAATTTTAAAAGCGATAGTCTGAGATTTTGTTTGTGAAAAACATTAAAAAGTCTTTACAAAGGCTGGTAGAAGGCACAGAGTAATTATCACAGGGCTTAATAATTGAATTCAGTGTATTAAACAGGACCTGAGGTTTGATGATTCTGAGAAATCAGATTTGACAGGAAAATAGATTTAGATGCTTTTACTGCTCGTTGATATTCAGAGAGGCTGTCTCTCAGTATTTGGGGAGAGACTTCAATTCAATTCAACTTTATTTGTATAGCGCCAATTCACAACAAAGTCATCTCAAGGCACTTCACTGACAATCAGTTTAAGTAATCTGATTGTCATACATTCATATATACATATATTCTAGCCAATTGATAACGAATAGCCTATGTTAGGAAACCAACAGACTGCATGGAAAAGAGTCTTCGATCAATCCCCTTCTGAGATGCTTCAGGCGACGGTGGGGAGAAAAACTCCCTTTTAACAGGAAGGCAAAACATCCAGCAGAACCCGGCTCAGGGAGGGCGGCCATCTGCCTCGACCGGTTGGGGGTGGATACGACAGAAAGGGTGACTGTGGATGGAGAACGTGAGAGCCCAAAGTGAGGATAGAAAGAGAGGGTTGGTGGAGAGGAGAGAAAACAACCTAAAAAGAGACTGAAGAACTGGTGAGAGACCAAGAGTGTAAAAAGAGGACTGAAAGCGTGTAGGAAGAGATACATGTATATGTCCTTCTACATTGTATGTAGAAGGAGAGATACAATCAAGACATTTCATCCACTGAGATCTGCTGAAAGAGGAGAAAATATGTTAATGATGGCAGCATATGTCATATGTTTCTACATGACAGATGAGACGTCCCTCAGCAGCCTAACCCTATGCAGCATAACTGAAGGATGGCTAGCCACCCCTAACTATAGGATCTAACAAAAAGGAAGGTTTTAATTCTGATCTTAAAGGTAGAGAGTGTGTCTGCCTCACGAACCAAAGCTGGGAGCTGCTTCCATAAGAGAGGGGCCTGATAGCTAAAGGCTCTGCCTCCCAGTTGACTCTTAGAGACTCTGGGAACCATCAGTAATGAGACTTGAAGATGGTCTTTTTTTGAACGTAGTTCCGTGTGTCTACAAGCGCGCCGCAGCTTAAGGGTGCGCTCATTCAGCCAGGGTTGTGCCACTGGCTTTGTGCGCCTCAGTCTCAATGGAGCTACATCGTCCAATATCTGTTCACATGACTGATTAAGAGATGCGAGAAGGATTTTCGGGTGGGATTTGGCAAATCTTTGCACAAATATTTTTCAAAGACACTATACTATCATGGAAGATATAAAGTTTTGTTTGGTATCTGCATAGTCTTTTCCTAAACATAGAGTAAATGAAAAATAAATTCTACTACTTCCCTCCTCAGCATCAGAGCCTTCCCCCATCGTCCCAGAGGTGACCTGCATGACCGGCATGGGTGGATCATACCGCGGCACAATTGCTGTAACTCAGGGTAGCAAAACATGTCAGAGGTGGTCGGCGCAGACGCCGCATGCACACAACCGGACGCCGGAAAACTACCCATGCAAGTAAGGGTTGCATCAGGCAACAAGGATGCACAGTGATGACTGGACAAGATATAAGTACTGTAGAGTCCTCAGAAGGAAAATAATCAAAGCAAATGTGTTTTTATGGCTTCAGACTTTGAGTTTTGTCTGTGTTCCTCTGTCAAATGCCTTGATATTAACTACTGTCGCAACCCTGAAAATGAGTTGATGCCCTAGTGTTACACCACTGACCCAGACACCCGCTGGGATTACTGCAGCATACCTACTTGTGAGGCTGGACATACCGTTGATCCAGGTATAAGAAAATAAAGGTTATAAAAAGGAACAGATCTGTCATTGGTCTACAGTCATACTGGAACATGCTTCCGATTCATATAAAAACCATTAAACACTGAAGTATATTGTCTCTACCTGCAGATGATGCTGTCATCCCCCTTGAGGAAGAAGACTGCTATAAGGGGGATGGTTCTAGCTATCGTGGAATGGCGTCAGATGCCAACAGTGGGAGAAAATGCCAAATGTGGAATTCCACAATTCCTCACAGACATAAATTTCCACAAGACTACCCCGAGTGGTGAGTAGAAACTCTTCCCAAAGAATACATTGCATTTTAGTATACAAAGCAGACAGAAATTTAAGGTCAAGGGCTTTTTACCTTGATGTGTTTTGGTTGTCAAATGGTCTCCGATCCCTCATCCCTACTGATGGTCTTTGGAGTCCACCTCCATATCTCTATGGCCTCTGTCCAGTGATATTTATTGCTTTCTGAGTGGATAACTCTGGCTTCTTTCCAATCAATGATGCGCTTCCCTCTTTAACGCTGGTCAGATATTGCTTTTAGGCTTTAGATTTAGTTGTACTGCTCTCCGGTTTGCTCTCCATGTCTGTCTTTTAACCAAAAGAACAGTACAAACATGTTTGGACTAATGCATTTCATATTCAGCAGACAGATTAAATTGTGTATCTCTTCTAAGTGAAAACCATCTTCAAGAGATTACAGGTTCAGGCAAATTTCCACTAATTGTCTCGTGCTGTCTTTAATCAGTTCAGTTTATTTATGAAGCCCTTTACCAGAAGTTACAGCTGAACAAACTGTTGTCAGATAAAAACTAGAGTTTTTCCGGAACCATTACAAGTATTGGAAATGCCTCTGATACTGCCCCAAATTCTGGTATCGGTGAGTACTGGAGTTCAGGTAGCAATTCGATACCTCATAAATTATGAAAATAAGTATATATTTACTGATTAGCTCTATTATCTTTGACAGAGTTCTTTTTCATTGTTCTTAAAACAGTTGCACTGTGCAGCCGACAATAATGTCAACAGTATGGCAGTATTTCACACTGGATTTTCCCACCAGCAAGACTGCATTTCAATATAAATGGCTTTAATTTGCTGGATTCAATTGTATTTTGCGAAGAGTTTAACCTGAGCCAGGCTGTATCACAATGTTTTATAATAGTGGTATTGGTACTTGATATCGGCCAATACCCATAGTACAAGTCTTGGAAGGAAAAAAAACGGTATCGTAACATTTAATAAAAATGCCACACCAAATCATGTAGCAACACAAAACACAAGATATGAATGAAAGGTGATTAAAAAAAAGATAAATAGGATAAAAATAAACTTAGATGTTATGACCGAGGGGTACTTTAAAAGAAACCAGACGCTGCTGGAAGGATAGGGACAGGAAGGCAGCATTAAAAGTCCATAAAAACTTTATTTAAAAAAAACCTAATAATAAAAACCCTAAAATCTAATAGCCAAAAAGTCCTAAAACATCTGTTAAAAAGGGCTCCGTGGTGGGTCTGGTGGCCTCCTCACTTGCAGCTCTCTCTCTCTCTCCCAGGGCGGGGTCAACTGCGTCTCTCTACGGCCGCCACTCGGCCATAGGCAGTCCCCCAGGATCGCCTCCGTCAGGCTCCTGGCAGCTGCCAGCCTTGACCATGGGCCTCTCTTGGGCCACCTCCGTCCTCCTCACTACCAGCCTTTCCTCTTCGTGGTTACCAGTCATCTTCCTCGGATGTGTTCCTAACTGCTCCCTTCTTGCTGCCCGCACACCTGCTTAAATACAGGTGTTCCTAATCAGCAGGGGAGGAGTCCTTCAACAGGTGCTGCCAATCAGTTCATTAAAACTCCCACTGGCTTGGAGAGTTCAAAACAATTAAAAACATGCAAAAACGAATAAAACACACTAAAACCATGCAAAAACGAAGCTAGTGGGAAACAGGCAGCACCTGCTCATTTCACCTCGTGACATAGAGAGAGGGCCCAGTCTCTTCTGGGCTTCTTTTCGAGCTTAGAGATGACCAGTATAAGCTGGTCAGCTGACCTGAGGAAGGGGTCATTGTATTCTGTAAGATTGCACAAACTTCTTGGTTTATTCCCCTTAAACAATTTTATATTTATTTCTCATCTGCTCACATTTTATATAAACATAGAATATTTCTTAGACTTCAAGTTAATTTTCAGTTTTTACTTTTGGTTTACTTGATATAATGTAATGAACTGGACTCAGCAATGGGTTTTATCTCACTTCTCTCCTTATTTTATCAGGGACCTGAGGGAAAATCTCTGCAGGAACCCAAACAGAGACAGAGCACCCTGGTGTTTAACCACAGACCCTCAAGTCTGCTGGGAATACTGTAGCCTGGAGAAATGCACCGAAAAAACCAGAGGACCAAGTTTCCCTCAAAGCTCTGCAGAGAGAGGTATGCCGTTTTTTTTAAAGATATGTTGAATCATTCATTATCTGTCCTCTCTGCTGCTTTTTTAGATTGCAAGATTGGAAACGGAGAGACGTACAGAGGGCCAACCTCCATCACAGCTCAGGTTATAACATGCCAGGCGTGGAGTGCTCAGAGTCCTCACAAACACAGCCGATTTACACCACAGACCCACCCTGACAAGGGCCTTGAGGGCAATGTAAATGCATCAATTCATATTTGTAACCGATTTCAAATTTTTTTTTTTTTGCAATAATGAGAGCATTTCTTTTCCTTTTCTTTACTGATTCTCTCCTTTTTACTTCTCAATCAGAGCTGCAGGAACCCAGACAACGATGCAAGCGGCCCGTGGTGCTACACTACTGACAGCAACAAGAAGTGGGACTACTGTCAGATCCCCAAGTGTGGTATATGAACCTTATTTTATGACATGGCACCAAAAAAACATGCATTGTTGATCATATTTCTTCACTTAAAGATCTGATGTAGACTAGGTGGTCTATCATAAAACTTTTTTTACTAAAACCACAACTTGTACAACTTGTGATGTGGAACTGAACTGATCGTGAACAATCTTTGCAGCTGGGCAGAACTGTGGGAAGCCAGCAGTCAAACCAAAGCGCTGTTTTAGTCGTAGTGGCGGCAGCTGTGTGTCTATACCTCATTCGTGGCCCTGGCAAATCAGTCTCCGGACAAAGTGAGTAGAACAACGCTGAACCAAAACATGAAAATCAGTATTAACAGTCCAGTTCTTAGTGAGGAAATAAAAGATTTTCAAAGTCTGAAAGAAACATTTTGGATGTTAGTGAAAGCATGGCCAGAAATTACATTAAAATAATTAGAATTTTGATTTAAACTATTAAATCCAAATAGTTTAAATCAAGCTGAATGGTAAACTAATAATTCCTGATGATTGATTTAGTAATTATGTATTTTTTTTGCATATTTCTTGTCATGTGAAACAAAAAGAAAACCTTAATCAGTGTGTTTTTTTTTCTGTCCTGTTTTCTACCAGTAATAGAATCCATTTCTGTGGAGGAACTCTGATTAATCCTGAGTGGGTCGTCACTTCTGCACATTGCCTGGAGAAGTCAGTTAAAAACCATTTTACATCTAAATCTTATAATAAACCATTGGGGAACTGGTGTGTATGTTAATAAATGCTGTGTTGCTGTAGTTCCAGTCACCCTGCAGACTATTGGGTACTGCTGGGAATCCACAGGGAGGGAGCCAATGAGCCGTCAAAACAAGTGAAGCGACTGGAGAAACTGGTGCTCGGACCTGATGGGGCCGATATCGTTCTGCTAAAGCTAGAGAGGCGAGTAATACTGCAACAAACAACATTCTGGAAAAGGGAGTCTGGATATAGAAGTAGCAGGTCTGGAAGGAAAAAGAGTTTAAGAAAGTTTTGTGATGTTTAAGATGATTTGGGTACAATGTGAGCAGAAAGGAAAGATGAACTGAATCATTCTATTTGCATGCAAATTTTTTAAAAATGTTTTACAATATCAGTTACTAATTTGGATACAGATGCATAATTATGTAATGCATGTAATGTTTTATGTTGTCCAACATAAATGATGAGTATTTCCATTTACATAAAAAAGTTATGCCATCATGTTATTATAAAAATCACAATGCAACACATAAAATGTTTTCTTGTTTAGCAGTAATTATTCATAATCATGTTTTCATTGGTGTAGAAGAATAAATATCAGTTGTATTTTCAGACCTGCAACAATTAATAACAAAGTGAAGCCTGTTTGTCTGCCGAGTAAGGACGACATTGTTCCTGGTAACACAGTGTGTTATGTGACAGGATGGGGTCTGACTCAAGGTGGGTCTTCAAGAAGAATTTCAGTTCTAGAGTAGAAATTATTCTACAGAACATTTAAAGCAAAAATTGATAGAGGTACCTTTTTTATTTATTGATTTTGAGGTGTGTAGTGGCAAGAAAAACTGAATTTGAATCAGAGATGAATATAACCATTTTCATCATTTCAAAACAAGATGTCACATCGATAATTCATGGCGATAATCCTACACATTGTGAGCGGATTGATGTGAGTGCACACAAGCTGTTTGTATGTTAACTTTATGCCTTTACACCCCCTTTCCCACCCTCACCACTGCTTTAGACATCTTGATTTTGTAAGGATAACTGCAGGGAGGTGTGTTGCAGGTTCAGGAGGTAAAGTTTTCCTGAAGGAAACTGGTTTCCCTGTGATTGACAACGAAGTCTGCAATCGTCCATCTCATCTAAACGACAAAGTCAGAGATCAAGAAATGTGTGCTGGAAATATTGGAGATGGAGCCAACAATTGCCAGGTGCTGATAGCTTTATATATTATTATTTAATCTTATGGTGAAGGTGTTTTTAAATGCACCTGCTTTATAAGACAAAACTTGAATTACTTCAGCAAAGAAACAAGGACAGTTTGCTCACAGGGAAAACATGTTTTTTCACTTAGATTTGTTTAGTTGCAGCATAATGTTGTTTAGAACAGATATAAGATCTGAACAATCAAAATCTTATAATCCAACGTACTGTTATTTGTTCCAAATTTTTATGTTTTTTTTGTCACATGGCTGTGAACAAGCAACATAAACTTGACAAAACATCACAAGACAGCACCATGCTCTAAAAGGAGCAGGGAGAAGAAAAACACTTATCTGCAACTTTCTATCAAAGTAATCCACCAATATATGGTCTATATGCTACTAACAGTTTAAAAAATTCATCAAGTTTATACCTTCCAAAATTTTATTATGTCTTATTATTATTATAATTATTAATAATTATTATTTATTTATTTATTTTTTTTTTAATTATTAGTATTTGTTAATTTTTTAATCACTATTATTAAAGAGTAAAAGTTAGGAAAATAATGACCAGAAACGGTTCGCAGCTCCTCCAGTCTTATCACAAATCTCTTGATCTTGGCGTTGTAAAACATGTCTGTATTCTCTTTGCAGGGCGACAGCGGAGGTCCTTTGGTTTGTTTTTCACAGGGCAGGTACATCCTGCAGGGTGTGACAACGCTGGGCTCGGGATGCATAGACACCACGAAACCCGGGGTCTACGTTAGAGTCTCAAAGTTTATGGACTGGATTGATGAAACCATGAAAGTTAACTGTCCATCTGTAGTGTCTAATGTTTAAACTTTATCTTAATTTGAATTAAATGGGGCTGTTATCATAGAAATGGATTAAAATCCTGTTTTGTAAGTTCTGAGGTGATAATCTGAAACTAAGGATTGTTATACAGTACAATTGTTTTTATGTCTTCTATTAAACAAGATTATTAAAGTTTCTTCATTTGTTTGTCATCCTTTTTGATTTTGAAAAAGAAATTTTTCCATTATTGATGCAGTCTAATGAGCTTCACCCAATTGAGCTGCATATATGTGCTAGGTAAAAAAAAAAAAAGTCCGAGCTTTGGAAAGCATAATAAACTTCATAACGATACTTTCTTTGGTGGTATGTTTAATGGGTTTTACACAGCTGGCAAGCCATTAGATTTTTTTACTGAGCCGGTTGTGTTACATAAGTTAAAAACTTTGTAAACATATAAGAGAGTTGTTAGTTTTGAAACATTTCTCTTGCTAAAATGTTAATACTGTATCTTTACAGCTGTAAGTCTTTAAAGATATTTAAACAGATATTAGTCTTTAGTTCAAAGATTAATATGATAACTCATAATTATATTATTCTGACTAATTGATGATTGACAGTTATATCGATCAGTGAGTCTGAGGAGAAACAATGGCTGGTTCATAAATTCCCTTGAAAACACTGATGGTCCAGAAGAAAGTGAACCCAAAGGTAACATATGATAGAAACATGGCCTAAACTGTTTTCTTCTTTTACAGTATGTAAATAACTTGGACCTCAATTTGCCATTTCCAGCAAAGTTAAGAAAGTTGACCTTTCTACTTATTTTTATAGCTGGATTATAAGTTTTGACCACAAAACAGAAAAGTTAAAACACACTTCATGAATCTTTGTGAATTGTTTGTGGTTCTCATCGTGTCTTGTTTGGGTGACAGTTCTTTGTTGTGGCTTTTACCTGAGTTTTTTTTCTGGTCATTTTGCTACATAGCATGCTAATACTGGTGTTTCTTATCATGCGTATAGATGTTCTGTACCAGCAATTAGCCACATCGTCTGGATGGGATCTAATTGCAGCCTTTTATACAAAATTGGACAGCGTTCTTCATATCAGCTGCACCTGGGTTCATTTCTGGCTAGTAGCTAAATGTCTCCCCATGGGCTTAATAGGCTACCAGACCCACAAATCATTTTTTTTAAATGTACCACAATATAACAATCACAGTCTGTACAGAAGGAATCAGTACATGGTTAAAAATGGGGTGCTTCTCAACCAAAGAAGGTTGGGAAGCATTTTACTAGAAGGTATTTTTTTACTACCACCCAATAGAAGGAAAACCTTACTGATGAAGGTTTTAATGATGTGTTTTCCTAAGAAATAATGACTAATTGCTTGTATACAGAAAACTAAGCATTGCTTGTTCTTGTGAACTCGACAGTTTAAAGTAGGTTATTTTGTAATCATGTGTTTGCAGTGGTGGGCTTTGATCCCTTTTAGCTAAAGATTAACTGTAGATGCTGATGTTTCTTCAATAGCAAATACAGCTCATCAGTAGAATTTAACTTGGGGCCTTAATTTCGAATTATTTATGCAAAATGGACAAAAATGATCCTTCCATCTCTCTCTGGTGATGGGAAAACAAAATCTTCAGCCCCATGCAGGATTGCCAGAAATACTCAGAATAAGGCTGTCAGTACAAAAGGTCACATGATGCAGGTTGGGGGTCAAAGCACGGGAGAAGACAATGACTATGTAAAAAGTCTGTGGGTTTTTGTAAGTAGAGTTAAGACTTCTTGCTCTGCAGCTGATGGTGTTTCATATCTGGAACAAAGGGATGGATCTGCATGACTAAAACATAGAGATGCTGTTACGCAAAACATTAGCTTTTTCCTAAATCTCCCATAAACAAGGATTTTGACCCATTGCTACTTTGCTGTCCTTGTCAGGACAATGATTGACTAATAACTGAGCTGTCCCGTATGCCCCCCCGACATGCTAAAAGGAACCCAGGAGTATATGAATGGACTTCTGTGTGAGTCGACTACGAGCTGCTGGCGCAGGAGACTCATCATGAATCTGTACGGAGCAGCTTTTCTCCTGGGAGCCTTCATCAGCACTGGTAATATACAGTTACATGTAAATATATTCTCTATATCAAATGTATGAAAATAGTGATAAAGATTAGTTTAATAGCAATGATACCTTATCACATTTTTTTTCTTTTACTTTTTAATCAAGTGCATATGTTGGGAGAAAATTCTTCATGAGCTTGAGTTACAATTTGCATGGACTGAAATTACTGAAGCTGTAGACACGAAAGGAAACAAATTAATGTGACTTCTCCTTTCTCGCCTTAAAAAACACGCTAAACCAGAATCATGAGGTTTCATCAGAATGAATTCAAAACTGAACCAAGTCTCTGGAATTGATTCTGGTTGCACTTATAAATGCAAAATTAGTTCAAAGTTTAAACTGTAACAATTGAATCTGGTTCTTGTTCCCCAGTGTAATAATTTAAACCATAGTTTTTTTCAGATGGTAAGGCAAGTATATTTGTATAACACGTTTTCAGGTACAAGACAATTCAAAGTGCTTACATAAAAGCATAAATGCAAGAAGAATTACAATAAAATCATTTCAACACAAAATTATTCAAAAGCTTAAAAGCAAGAGAAGTTAAAAGGTAAAATAACAACAAACCAGTGCAATGACACCAACTTCATCATCAGGTTCAGTTTGTCTGAATAAACTCCAGATAATCCACCTTAAACCTTGACTACCTGGACAGAATCCACTTCACCTGCTTGGCCAGATTAAAATGTTCTAATTCCCACATTTTATAAAAACTCAAATTTTTAAAACAAGTTTGATTTCTCTTGTTTTAAGACATTTTCTTCACCGTGAAAAAGAAACATTTATAGTGGTGAAACACTCCTGAAATCAATGATTCAAAACTTGTTTGAAGATATTTTCTACTTGTTTAAAGCTGAGATATTTTGTCTTATTTCAGGAAATCTTACTAAGTTTAATAAAGTCACTGCACTAGCAGATTATTTCACTTTATCATGGTCTGAATATTCTCAGGCAAAGTGTTTTTTTTGTCAAAACTCCCCGAGTTTTTCTAACACTTGCTGAAAAGATTATGTTTTCTATTCAACTCCCTGTTCTGGCTTTGAATAGCAGGACTTTGTGTGTCTTTCCAAGTTTGTTTCCCATTTTAAAACAGCCAGGTCGACAACATGTTGTGTACTTTAGCTTTACAAACAACAGCTTTCCAGAACACTAGACTGGGGATGCTGGTCTTCAACAATGATTTCTTATGTATGAATGTATGTATGTATGTATGTATGAGATTTTATACATTGATAAAACGCTAAGAATAAACAAGCAAATAAGATCAGATGCATAATGTATAACATAGGTTACAAAAAATGAATGAAAGCTGCCTGTATTTGTGTATTTACCCCCTAACAGAAGAACCACATGTACTTTTCACATGGGGTCCTCATGCACATACATATGTGGAGAAAATGTAAAAACGTGGTTATGGAACGTTTTAATGTGATTCTTATGAGATCCACCTGAATAACAGGGGCTTCACTATGTGTGATTCAGGTGTGATTCACAATGCAAACGTGTTTCCAAAACCACGTTTGCACATGTAGCAACATGTCTGCTGTTGTTTTTCTGTGAGGGCAAGTTTGTGGGAAACAAAATCATCTTAGTTTTAGAGCATTTCTCAAACAATGAACTGTTTATTGTCAACTGTTTTCCATGTAACTGCCTAACTACGATAGTGTGATATTTTCTCCCCTTTATGACTAAAATGAACACTATCATGAATTTTTTTCTTCCTGTTTTTTTTTTAACCTGGAAACACTTCCAACTGCTTCGCTTCAGCTCATAAAATTTGAGACTCAGCTTTGAGGCTGCATGATTTTACATCATGCATCAACCACTCTAAAATGTCTTGAATATTTCCATATATGTAAATTAGTTTTATTTCTTATTCCAGTCAGAGGGACTGAGGTGGAAGGCTACACCAAAACAGAAGGGGCATGGGTGCTCTCGCTCCACAAAAGACAGTATACAGTAAACACTGCTGTTGAGTGTGCAGCCAAATGTAACACTGAAACAGCCTTCACATGCAAGTAAGTTCACGCCTCACACACATCTTCAGTTTAATGTTAAAGCCTAACACCTCTCTCTTCCTTTGCACAGGGCTTTTGCATATGTTGAAAAGGATCAAGAGTGCTGGACAGCAGGATCCAACTCCAAAACAGAGCTCATCCTGCGCAAAAGCAGCTCTGCTTTATATGAAAAAGATGGCAAGTCTTTACTCCCATTTTTTGTCTTTTTGTAGGATTAGTAGGATTAAAAAAAGGCTCCTTAGGTATCCTATTGTCTTGTCATTTTCTCCCCTTTTTAAAAATAATGTTGTTTGCATGACATTGTAGTTAATATTTAGCCGCAGTGATCATCACAGAATTTGTGATGTTTGGACTGTGACTGCAAACACTGCCGGGATGCAAGTCAAACACATCTGCTCTAGTTTGGGGGACTAAAACAAAAATTGTATGTAATCTGATAATGATTAACTTGAAAATGGCCTTATGTTTTTTTTTTTGTGTGTGTAGAATATTTGCTGGAGTGCGTAAAGGGAATAGGAACAGATTACAGAGGAACGAAGACCAGAACGAAATCAGGAAAGCTGTGTCAGAGATGGGAAGCAAAAACGCCCCACCGACCCAAGTGTGTATTCACATATAAGTCATTTGATGGCACATACCACCTTGTGTCTTTGTATTCCTGTGTGTGATTCTTTTATGTTTGTGGATGCTGCAGCATCACACCACAGACCCACCCCCGAGCAGACCTGGAGTCTAATTTCTGTAGAAACCCAGACTCGGACAGGGGTGGACCCTGGTGTTACACCACAGACCCGGAGACCCGCTGGGAACACTGCAATGTACCCACTTGTGAAGGTGAGATTCACATGCTTGTCATATTCTTGTACATTTATAAAAGTTTTGATTTGTTAATCAAAACAGTGCATATGTGATACAAATGACTGATTTAAGATAATAGTTTGTTGTGTTTCACTGCATTTCATGTTGGAACTTTTCAAGTTTCAGATGAAGTTTGGAGGGTGGGATTGTTACAGTAGATCTTATTATTTCTCTTGAGTTCATGCAACATGTCATGTCCATAATCATCTCATGAATTTCAAAAGATCTCAGTTTTGTTTTTGTTTTTTTGCCAGGGAACAGAAACCAGTCTACTTACAATTTGCAGTCTGCATGTTCTCTCCACTTCCTTGCAGGGACTGGTTGGAAACATGAATTCAAAATGCACGGCTGAAATTGCAGTAAAGAAGCAGGTAATCCAGTGGAGAAGCATTATTACAAATATATTTGTGCTTTTACAGAGGAGTGTATTCATTGTAGCGGTGAGGACTACAGAGGAAAAATCTCCACTACTGAAAGTGGTCATACCTGCCAACGCTGGGATTCCCAGAAACCTCACAACCACGGATACAACCCCAGCGCGTAAGAAAGCAGGACAGAAGAGTAAAACACTGTAAAACATGTCTTATAAGTTTAAGCAAATCTTGAGGTGCCTCTGTTGACTCCTAATAGTCTCCCTGACAAGTATCTTGAGGAAAACTACTGCAGAAACCCAGATGGAGACCCCAGACCGTGGTGCTTCACCACCAGCCCGACTAAACGATGGGAATTCTGCTCCATTCCCCGCTGCAGTAAGTCCTCATATACACCTTTTTTATGGTTAAGTTTCCACAACTTTGAGTCACATATTGAATCTATATAGCCCATACTTGTACTGTATATGCATTGACAAAAATTTAACTGGAAGCCAAACTTTCATCTAAATGTGTTTTCAGGAAGAAGTTAGGAGGATGTTTCCATTTTAAAGGATCTAAAAAAGCTCATCTGTGGAAATGTAACTTGGGATGTTATATTTCATCAGGGATGTCTAATAGCTTCAAGAGGATGGATAAGATGGAGGGGATTTGAGTTTGTGGCTATGTTTAACTTTACCAGTAGATGTCAGTGGAGCTAACACACTGCATCCTGAATTAGTAGCAAGGAGTGTGAAAGAATGACCAAGACAGTAAATGTGCAAAGTTACACCAAATCTACATATTCAATGGTAGCTTGAATTCAAAGTTCAACAAGAGACCAACTTAAGATGTTGAATAGAATTTTTGTAAGATAGTTTTAAAAATGCCACTTTAATGTATAAAAATGTATGTAGATTATGGATTAACATATTAAAACAAAACATAACATACCATTAAAAATTAGATTTTTCTTAGTTTTTCCTTATAATGTGCAACTTGTGTCCTCCCTTCAGCATCAGAGCCTCCCACCATCGTCCCAGAACTGACCTGTGTCTCAGGCGAGGGGCAGACATACCGTGGTACAATGGCTGTAACGGTGAGCGGTAAAACCTGCCAGAGCTGGTCGGGTCAGACGCCACATAAACACAGCCGGACCCCGGAAAACTACCCCTGCAAGTAAGAGCTGCACCAGGAAAGAAGGACACCAAAACATGGAAACGTAAAAGATGGCTAGAGCGTATATGTTTAGGAGTAGTATGAAGTTATTGATTAGTTATTGATTATTTATTGAAGTTATTGATTATGAAGTATGAAAATGCCACATTTTAGCTCACGAGGTAAAGAAACGCCTCCTATGCGAAAGCTGCTGCTCCTCCAAGCAGCCGGCCATGGTCTCTCTCATCCGCTTTCCGAAAGTACACCGCTAATGCTCAGTTAAAGCCACTAAAACCCCTAAAAACTGCAACCCACAAATAAAAATACATGTGAAAGGGCACATATTAATGTGCACTAGAGTTATCAATGTTTTATCATTTTTATTTTTTGTAGACAAAAACAAAGAAAAAAACACTGTAAGCACATAGATCCATGTAAATGAATATAGATAAAATAGGGTTAAGTGAGACGAAAATGTATTAATTAGGGCTCTATATGGATATATCAATCATATGTACACATCATTTCAATCCATATCGATCCAAACTGCAAACATGATTAACAGCAAAAGAAATATTCCGACTTTATTTTTTGGTTTCTTAATTTTTCCTGTGTCTTTTCTTTTCTCTTTCAGAGGTCTTGATAGTAACTACTGTCGTAACCCCGACAATGAGAGGATGCCATGGTGTTACACCACTGACCCCGACACACGCTGGGAGTACTGCAGTGTGCCGCGCTGTGGAGACTCCCCCGATCCAGGTATGCATCCTCACACAAAGATGTCTCTAGTCTATTTAGCAAAAATTCAGAAATTATGGAGATGATGAAGCTCTAAACTTCCTCCTGCTTCACATGAAAACCATCATGTTGATATTTATTGTGTCTTTTTACAGGTGAAGGTGTAGTCCCCCCCGAAGAAGAAGACTGCTACGACGGGAACGGTTCTGATTATCGAGGAATAACATCAGAGACCATCAGTGGGAAAAAATGCCAAATGTGGAGTTCCATGACTCCTCACAGACACAACAAAACCCCACGAGAGTTCCCCACAGCGTGAGCATGAAACCTCTCCGTTTGAAACACTTTACATTCAGCAGACATACCCAGAAATGAGCTTTACTGAAGTTTTCTAGATATAGAAATCAATAAACCAGTCGCCCTATATTTGTGAACCCTTTCATGCATGACTTATTCAGAAAAAGTGCCGCGTGTTTTTTGCATTTACTTCCATAGACATACATGTATACACAGATATTTTTTATTTCTTAATCATATTTCACATTTTATTCATTTAGTGTAGCTATTTTTATATTTCACTCAAAATTGTAAATTTCTCACGTTTCTATTATATGAATATTCCATTTCCTGTTTGATTATTACAATGTATGAATGTACATGTATAAATATTTATTCTACAGTAGACAAAGTGTATTGCATGAGTCACTGATGTCCCGTGAAGCAGCAAAATTACAAATTTTCCATCTCCACCCACAAATATACTTTAGCACAGCTGTCAAATAGGCATCCACTGTAGTGGACTCTATGCATGAAAGGGTTAAATCTTTCATACAAATCTGAATCCATCACAAAGTGCTTCATAAAATGTAATAAACTAGTTTGCTTGGACTGGATTAAAACTGGTGAGACTGAGTAACAAGTGACCACAGATTTAAAAGATCACTTCTTTCTTTAAATATATAATTTTTTTCTATGTGGGTGGGGCTGAGAGCATGGCTTCTAATTTATTTTTTTACAGAACAATCAGTACGTAAAATATTTTATGTCTTGTTTTTTTTTTTAAAAAGGGACCTCAGGAGGAATTTTTGCAGAAACCCTGATGGGGACCGAGCACCCTGGTGTTACACCACGGACCCGAAAGTCCGCTGGGAGTACTGCAACCTGGAGAAATGCTCCAGCAAGACCCCAGGAGCACCAACCATCCCTCCTCCCAGACCCCAGGCCACTCAGGGCCCAGCAGAAAGAGGTATGCCTCTTTTTAAAAAAGTACATTCGTCACATTTTAGGCTCCAGTCGTATTCCTTCTGACCGCTCTGCCGTTTTTCTAGACTGTAAGGTTGGAAACGGAGAGACGTACAGAGGTCCGACCTCCATGACGGTTCTGGGTGTGACTTGCCAGGCGTGGAGTGCTCAGAGTCCTCACAAACACAACAGCTTCACTCCTCAAACCCACCCTGACAAGGGTCTGGAAGGAAATGTAAGCATGTGTTTACATATTTAAAGGTGCATTTCTTTTACACTTCACTAATTATCTTCTTTTTACTTCTCAATCAGAGCTGCAGGAATCCAGACAACGACGTGAACGGGCCGTGGTGCTACACCACCGACACAAACAAGAAGTGGGACTACTGCCAGATCCCAGACTGCGGTATGTATGATCATACACAGAATTTTCCTCCTTACGTGTGGGAATGATCCATTTGTATTTCATAGAGGGATGTGTGTGAATACAAGCACAGCTCTGACCATTGTTTCAGAATCTGACTGAACTGGGAAGCTGCAGTTTATCATGTTGTACTCTCACATTCCACATGTTATCTGATCAGGATAAGGATAAAGCAGCCAGTAAATGTGTTGCACGTGAAACGGACATATAGCCTCCTTTATGTGAAGACTTTTGATGCAGGGGTTTTCTTTTGGTCGTGAGCAGGAGGAAATGTGGGAAATTTCCCCACCGTCACTGAGTGAGATTATACCAATTGTGTTGCAATCACTTCTCTGGTCCTCTGGATAAACACCAAACTGAATCAAACATTACAGATATGCTCCTGCAGTGGCACTCACAAGGATGGAAATTATTTTGTGCTCCTTCTATGATGTGATTTTTTTGGTAATTAGTTTTATATCAAATATTTTTTTAATCTGATGAGATCTCTCCTGTGATCTCTAATTATTTACCAAAGTATTTTATTCTCATGCAAAAATTTTGTTATACTCTTTTTCTAAAAGGAAGAAAGAAAAAACCTGTCTGGGTGTATTGTTAATATTACTATCCTGCATTTAAGCCTATTTAGATGTCCTTCAGATATCATTTTATTTGTTTAAAGCACATTTTATTGCCTCATACATGAAATATGCTTTACTTTTAAGGCTTCAACAACTTTAATGACAGGCTGTGGGGGCCTCAGATGGACATTTAACAAAATTTCAACAAAACATTTATTAAAATTGTGTTACATTCTTTATCCATGGCAAAGAATGATCTAGGAAGAAAGGAAAACCCAGGGAAGCCATATCCTGCACCCGTTCTTCCACCCTCAACCATATGACCGCCACTGCAAAGTCCCACTATCCCAGAAAAATCCATATTAAAGATTTTTCATTCCTTTATCCTTTCACTTGTCTTTTTTATTTTTGTCCTTATTTGTGTGTCTATGATGAATTATGGGTTTTTTACCTGGAGCCAAAGAGCAACTTTTGTTCACCTCATCTTTAATATTACAAGTAATTATGAAACAAGTGTGTTTAATCACCCCCTGAACTGCTAAATATAAGAACCCAATAACCGCTTGTAACTTTCTACCTCTGATGTGAAAACGAATGACTGGAAACTCTCTTTGTAGCTGGGATGAACTGTGGAACACCGGTCATCAAACCCAAGCGCTGTTTTGGTCGTATTGTTGGTGGTTGCGTATCTAGACCGTACTCCTGGCCCTGGCAGATCAGCCTCCGGACCGAGTGAGTAGAACCATGCTGAGACAATATTACCATAAACCACTGTTTGCCAGCATATTGAAGCTTAAAACATCATCTCTCTGTGTGGTTTATTGTGTCTTTCTCTCCCACCAGTGCTGGAATCCATTTCTGCGGAGGAACTCTGATTCATCCTGAGTGGATCCTCACTGCAGCCCACTGCCTGGAGAGGTCAGACCACGGCAACCATAAATGGATTTAACATAAATTAATTAGTGACACAAACTCTGGGTAACTGATGCGCCTGTGTATTCATGCTGCGTTGCTGTAGGTCCAAGCGTCCTGCAGCCTATCGGGTGATTCTGGGTATCAACACGGAGGCAGCCAATGAACCATCAAAACAAGAGAGACGACTGGAAAAATTGGTGCTCGGACCCAATGGAGCGGACATCGCTCTGCTGAAGCTAGAGAGGCGAGTAAAACATAGGAAACAGAGCTGGGGAACATGTAGTTTAGGAAATGACTGTGATTTTTTGTACAATGTTCCTGTTGCTATTATAGGCTGATAGAATCTCGCCTAAAATAACTGTCTGAATTTTCCTTTTAATGGCATAAACAGTGAAAAATTAGAATTTTATCATGCCTAAAAATTTATTTTATTTCTCTCTGCATGGATGAATTAAATACTATCAGATTGGTCTTTACATCCAGCCATAATAATACATTTAAAATGTTTAATATTGTCCTGTAATGAATCACAAAGCAACAACTACAATAACATGAAAAAGACTTGATCATAACCATTAAAAGTCTCATTTAGGATGATGTAATGGCAGAAACTTGGTACATTATTCCAGCATGAAAAAAGTGGGTTTACATGTTGTTTTTTTTCAGACCCGCGCTAATTAATGACAAAGTGCTGCCTGTTTGTCTACCGGAGAAGGACTACATTGTTCCCAGCGGAACCGAGTGCTACGTTACTGGATGGGGTGAGACTCAAGGTAGGTCACATAAATGTGTTTGCTCTCAATCTCTGAGGACTAATTTCCAATTTAAAGTGGAATTTTTTTCCACAGATGGGTTCAAGGCAAAAAAAAAAAAAAAAGCAGAATTTTTTTTGTATTGGTACATCTTTAATGGTTGTGTGGTGTGCTGAGAGAACAAGGTCAGATATATGGAAATCCTTTCTTTATTTTAACGTTAAAATATAACAGATGCATTTAAAAAAAATATTACGTGATAATCATCAGCTTGAAAGATTCAACACTGAGCTGATGGAGAAAAAGTATCAGCACCATGATCAATTCATAGAGTACATTAACCCTTTGCATGATTTTTTAAAGTGCTTACTATCCTAATCCATGCCAAAAAAATAACCTATAGTAAAATTCTACAGCAACCGGACTGTAACCGTTACACAAGTAACAATGCGGGTGTGTTGCAGATACTGGGGGTGACGGTGTCCTGAAGGAAGCTGGCTTTCCTGTGATTGAGAATAAGGTCTGCAATCGTCCGTCGTACCTAAACGGCAGAGTCAAAGATCACGAAATGTGTGCTGGAAATATCGAAGGAGGAACCGACAGCTGTCAGGTACAGACCATTTTAATTAATATATTGTATTGTTTAATTTGAAAAGTTTTATGGTTAGTTAAAAGGTGCAAATCTCTTTGTATCCTTGACTTGTTGTCTACATGTTCCAGTTTATCCAACCAGAATTACTCCAAACTCATGAATGCTGGAAGAGGCTCTGAATATATTGTTACTTTCTGATTGTCTGTCCTTAGAATGAAGGAAAAGCACACTGTAGACAAGCAGATATGTGTAGCAGCATCCACTTGGACCTGCTTTACTCACAGTCATTTCATGTGAATACTTTCTGGATTCAGTTCTGAGCCAAGCGGTTAATCAGATATTAATTTTGTGTCTAGCACAGTGGTTCCCAAACTGGGAGTCGGGAGTCCATTACAGGGGGTCACCAGATAATTGTAAAAATATTTAACCAACACTACCTGTAATGTAGCTAAATCTAAAATGTGCTTAATTTGTAACACATTACTGCATAAATTCACAATAATCCTCCTTATTTATGAAGATTCTGACAGTTTTCGAGCCTTAGCCATATCTAAAGGATCCTGCAGGACAACCCTGATATTATACATTTCAACCAAACTGACAAAGAAACCACCTTTAGGAGAAGTATTTCTCTTTTTAAAGCTTTTTCTAGTAGCCTATCTGTTTTATGAACTCTTAGGATTTTTCTCCCCAGTCTGATTTTAGTAACATTAAACTTGATAAACAGTTCTGTCTGCATTCTCCCTGCAGGGCGACAGCGGAGGTCCTTTGGTTTGTTATGCACAGAACAGTTACATCCTGCAGGGCGTGACATCGTGGGGTTTGGGATGCGCCAACGCCATGAAACCCGGCGTCTATGCTCGAGTCTCAAAGTTTGTGGACTGGATTGATCGAACCATCAAAGCCGGCTAAAAACTGTCCAACATCCAAAGTGTGATGCGCTTTTTGAGGATGTCTAAATTAAACTAATTTAAACTAAATTTAGTCTAAACTAAAGTTGGCAGGCTGCTTTTATTTTATGCCTGACAAGTGTTTTGTTGTTCACTTTGGAGCACATTCCATGTTTTAGTATATAGTAGTCAGTTATCTTTAAAGGTTTAAATATATCTTAATTCAAAGAAAACAGGGAAATCATCCTTTATAGAAAATGTACTTAAAAAGACAGTCTCTTTGTTTTTTTTGCTGATCAGTTCAAATAAAAGAGATTCATACAGTTGTTTCTCTATCCGCTATTAAATGGGATTTAGTAAGTTTCTTCATTTGTTGGTTGTCCTCTCCATTCTTTTTCCTAAAGAAAAAGATTTAAAAAGTCAATGTTTAGGATTAATTCTTGATTTGCATCTACACACATCATGAATGCACTGCACGAAATTAAATTTAGATAAAAACATTCCAAATAAAAAAAATAATTGTGACGTAAGAATTATTTATGGAAATTCACAAAATGTTTCAACCGATGTCAGATTAAAAACATAAATACTGAGAAACAGGTTAAACATAATGAATAAAGGAGAATGCTAACACTTTAAATAAAGTTTATTTAGATTGTTATTCAACTGGATGACATTAAAACAGAGTGAAGAGTAACTCAATGTACAGTCTAGGAAATAATTATAGAAATTAATCAGATTTTTTTAGAGAAAAACAGCATGCACAAATGTTTGCATTGCCTTTTCAGAGTTTCCACAGCTTTCTGTATGTGTGGTATTTCTGGAGATAATAAAAAAGTTGTACCTATCAGGGAACTCAATGTCTTCGATGGTCTCTGGGAGAGTAACTCCTTTAGTTTCAGGCAGCAGAAGCACCAATCCTCCGGCTACAAGGGCCACAACTCCTGTTTTAGTAAACATCATAAACATTAGCACAAAGGAAAGGAAAACCACATATGAGTGGTTTACTAATGTTTATCAACAAAATTGTTCTTGCGCACATTTTTTACAGTGCATGATTTCCTAGTTTTATACGGCAGCCATGGATGCTGTCAAATGAGCTGTTTTGGACATTT
>JAVQJG010049515.1:0-13211 GCA_036024015.1 Craterocephalus amniculus | reverse complement strand
CATGTTACTGCATACTGTTAAATGGTAATGAGCTAAGATCTGAATAACATGAACTCATTGATGCATGTCTTGTCCTCAACATCAGTCTCACACTGGTGAAAAGACAGTAAGAGCATGTTATCAGCATTGTTCTTACAGAGCCATTTAAAGTGGCTGTACTTTTGAATACATTATCTTCTATGTATTCCAATGAGATCGTCTACTTCTTAGTTTATTCAGCAGCTCCTCTGACTGGATCAGAGCTGCTCAGTTTGGTCCCACAAGGTTTTCATCTTTTCTCTGCTCCAACACACCGGACTCAAATTCAGTAAATCCAACAGCCTAAAGAGTTTTGAACAATGACTCATTAATTTCAGTTAAGTGTGTTGGATCAAGGAGACAAGGAGAGAACTGGCCCGGACTGAATACTTATAATATGATAACTTGAAAAACCATTTTGAACATATAATTATGTTTAAGTTGTATCTGAGTTCACAGAAATGTTACAAGAAAGAGATATTTATCTTATAATACATAAATGTTTGAGGCCCTAAAAAAATCACGTATATTGTACCACAAATAAATGAATTGTTAATTTTCTGCTGAAAACCTTAGATTACCATAAACACAAATGATGTTTTTGTTTTTTTTGTTTGTTGTTGTTTTTTACTACTTTTGGACTTTCTTTCAGGCCACATTTTAAGAGAAAGAATGTTTTGTCTGTAACAGAGATTCTTGTATGTTTGCAAACATCTGCTGCATTGTCAGAGTATGTCTTCCATAGCATTCACCACAGGCTTAAATGCAGTGGAAAAAAAAAGGATATTATTTTTCTTGGCTGGCTGCATACTTTCTGAAGAAAATCAGTGTTATGTTTTACTCTGACAGGGTGCAAGCAGTAAAAGATAATGGAGAGAGCTAATCACATCAGCATTGCCATGATAGAGGAGCTCAGCACCAACGGGATCGCCGGGTCACAGACTGACATGTCTATGGACTGGAACCAACAACCATGCGGTTCCATTGTGAGCTTCCACAACATCCAGTATAAAGTAAACATGAAGAGTGGTCTCTTCTGCAAAAGGAAAATAAGTCCCAAGGAGATACTGATGAACCTGAGGTGAGCTTTTGACATGTTTTATTTTTCTGTGACTGTTAGTTTTTGTTTCTTTAATCAGCACCTCTCATCCTTATCTCATCACTCTCAATATATTGTGAATGCTGAAACGGACTCGATTTCTCTACTATTATGATCATTAGTGGAGGTGTTTATATGCATTTAGACTGGTATTTAAATGGGGCAGATAACTGTTTATGGTTGTTTGGGTTCAGGTTGATTCAAATGATCTTAGTGTGTTACATCATTGCCTTTATTTGGCCATGAATTGACTGCACAGTCGACAATGCTTTGGAATAATTTATGTCCTTAGTATATTTCAGCTGGTTGACTTTTAGAAAAACTTAGCCAAATTGAAAACTTTTTATTCAAAATGGTCATTTATTAGAATTCTTTTAAAACCTTTACTGTAATTGATGGACTTTTGTGATCTCAGTTAAAGAACAAGTTGTCAGTATAACACTCATTGTATACTTATACAAAGCGGGACAAGAATGAGTGAACTGTATTAAATGCTACTGACATTTCCCATGAAAGTATTAATAATTAATTTCCCACAAGTGTTTTGGCTTTTACCTGCCAAACTGTTAATTAGATGATATTACGCATGGCTTCTTGCATGTAATCTCTCTAATGGACAAAGGAGCGGCCTGCCAGGGAAACGAATTAAACAGTGTCACGTGATCCATCTCAATGCCTTCATTCAGTCTTTTAATTTCATTTTATATCACTGAGTCTCTCTGGTACTTTTATGTGACTTCTCTCTTTTAGGTCAAAGGATTTGCCCTAAGTTCACCTGAATAGTTTTTATGCTTTTTTTTTTTTTTTTTTGCAAGTTCTTTCATTAAACGTTCTTGGTGTCTAAAATGGCTGCAAAAATCGTTTTTGAACATTATAAGGGATGTTGGAAGAAATAATTAATGTGCAACTAAACTAATTATTAATAAAGTTTTTTGCAGTTTTCCTGAAAACACTTAAATCTGTTTTGGTTCATGTGTCATCTGTATATAAGAAAGACATTAAAGTGAAGTCTACGTTAATTAGAAATTGTGACAAAACTAATAAATCTGTATTCACTCATGTTTTTGTGTATATGTATGTTCATTTATGAAGTGGGATAATGAGACCTGGACTGAATGCGATTCTTGGGCCAACTGGAAGTGGAAAATCATCGTAAGTACCACATCTGAATCCCATGTCAAATGTTGAGGAGGAACACTTTGGAAAACTATCTCATATTTCATATCTTATAGCTCGATCCTCTGCTGCTCATTTAGTTCAAATACTGTGGAGCAAAAAACAACTCAATGAACTTGATGATGATGGGAAATGATGAAGTAGCAAACCTCTAACATCTCTGATATATAATGATAATAATAATACACTTTATTTATATAGCACTTTTCATCAACTCAAAGCAGCTGTACACAATAAAAGATAAAACAACAGTTCAAAACAAGATAAAATAAATACATTTGATCTCAAGCAGAAGATTCCTCTGATAAGCAAATCTGAGTGTTTACTTCTTTAGAAGCAAAGCCAACGTGCTCATTCGGACATGACATTAGTGGCCAGGAAGGAAGTCCAATGTGAAACATACTTTTCAGAGATGGTGTGATATATATATGGAACAACAGCACATGGGAGAAAAACAGTTTTTTAGCCTGCTGGTCGGGATCGAATCGTTCTGTGACTCTTGCCTAATGGTAAGAGCTCAAACAATGTGTGAACAGGGTGAGACGTGTCTGTAATGATGCTCCTAGCTGCCTTCCTCAGATGGTTGGGATACAGATCCTCTGGGTGTACGAGCTCCAAACCAAACAACACACATGGTGGAGGTCCTCCGGCTCAGCTGTGCAGCTTCTGTGCCAAACTTTTACTTGTGATGATGCACTCAATGACGGTCCTGTAGAAAGTTTCTGAGAGAGCCGTCTATGTTTGAGCTTTCTTACGTAAACCTGTCTTTGCTGGGCCTTCTTAACCAGGTTTATATGTATGGTCTATGTTAGATGGTTACACAAAATTACTCCAAAGAATTGTATGCTCTTCACTCTCTACCACCTCTCCATGTAAGTAAAGTAGGAGGTGGACTGTTTGTCTTGTGCTCAAGTCAGTTGTCATCTCCTTGTTTTTTTTCATATTAAGGATTTTTTACTTTTTACAGTTGAATAATAACAATTATCCATAACAAAATGTCATTAATCATCATATGGCCCATATACTGTAAGAGCGCTCTTCTGCCCCACAGGTAGAGCTGCTTAGAAATCTGACATGTTTGACTTGTAGAGATCACTGCATGGGATTAGAAATACTTTAGAGAACCACATTCAGTGAATTTTTTTATTGTTGTTTTATTTTATTTCTCCAAAGATTCTTGGATATCCTGGCTGCAAGAAAGGATCCTTTGGGGCTCTCAGGGGAAGTGCTTATTGATGGAGCACCCCAGCCTCCAAACTTCAAGTGCCTTTCTGGCTATGTGGTCCAGGTGAAACAATTTAACCACAATTATCATCGACTTAAAAAAAAGAAGGAGCGAGTTCAATCTAGACCAGATGAACATGTCTATTTTATTTTCTAAGTCTGTGTGTACATTGGACAGGGTTACATTATGTTTTTCCATATATATTCAGAATGATTAACTTAAAGGTTTAATGAAGGTTGACATGATAGAGGATGAGAGAGGAATTATCTAATTTGGAAATAAAAGTGAAATAAGCCAGCAACTTTATGCAGAATTAAGTTTAATTCAGAATATTAGGAATTAAGTGTTAACACGGTCATTTTTCATCTGTTTAAAGTGGAATCAAATGAATTCTGAATTAGAGAAGAATTAAAACTCTCATGTAAACGTGGCCATTGTTTCAAAAGGAAAAGCAGTGAATGAAATATGAAACAAGTATTGTTGTACCATAGCTTCAGCGTTAGTTTCTAATTATTCTGGACACTTTCAAATCACAAGTTTTTTGCATCACACTTCTGTGGGAATGTAGTTTTTCAGGAAAATAAGCAGAGCAAGACAATATGTTAAGATGAAGCTTTTTGTCTCTACCAGGAAGATGTAGTTATGGGCACCCTGACCGTAAGGGAGAATCTAAGTTTTTCTGCGGCGCTGCGACTCCCCAGCTCTGTGCCACAGAGTGAGAAGGAAGCTCGGGTCAATCACCTCATTAAAGAACTTGGTCTCACCAAAGTGGCTGACTCCAAGGTAAAACATCACCCGTTCTTCACCTGCCCTCTCCATAGTCTGAATCAGGAGAGATTTATTGATCTGTGACCTTTTGGGTTAATTTTTTCCCCAAAGGTTGGCACACAGATTACCCGGGGAATCTCTGGAGGTGAGAGGAAAAGAACAAGCATTGGTATGGAGCTGATTATTGACCCAGCTGTTCTGTTTCTGGATGAACCGACCACAGGGCTGGATGCTAGCACTGCAAACTCTGTCCTGCTGCTGCTGAAAAGGTATCAAAATATGAAGCTTTTATCTTGTTTCTTGACTCTTTTCAGAAGATCTTGATTCTAGCACTGTTGAAATGTATGCTTTCATCTAGAATGTGGTATTAGGTTGACTCTGTAGCCCGTGTTTCTAAACAGTTCCAGCTTTCTGACTTTCAACAAGTACATTCATTTTTCTTCAGTCATTATTGATGAGCCTAATTGTATTCAACATAATGTCTAATGTTGTCTTTCCCTTTTTTTTAACTACCTCTTACAATAATGGTATTATATTAGAAGAAATGCTCCTGAATATTCACTAAAAATAGTAAAAGGTAAACTGATTGATTCCTGTGGAATCCCTGAGAAAAAACAGGAAAAAAGCCTCTGATTTCGGTCTGTTTTACAGAATGGCCAGTCATGGAAGGACCATAATCCTGTCTATTCACCAACCTCGTTACTCCATTTACAGACTGTTTGACACCCTGACCCTGTTGGTTAATGGTAAAATGGTGTACCATGGACTGGCGCCAAATGCATTGGACTACTTTGCTACTATTGGTGACAGTTTATTATCATATTTTACATTTTGTTAGTCCTATTTAGGTTTGAATAGTTCATTTTAGTTTTTATACTACATTGTTGCAACTACTGAAAAAAAAACCGCTGGATATATGTTGGTGTTAACCAGTTAGTGTGATTATTCTTACAGGCTATCCATGTGAGCCCCACAACAACCCAGCTGACTTCTTCCTGGATGTCATCAACGGAGACTTTACAGCTACAACCATGACCAAAGTGCATGCTGAAGGTAGCTATGAGAAAATTATACCAGCTAGTCAGGTTTTATAGTTTTCTAAAATAAAACCACACTGTACCTGTTACAGCCGACACAACACAATGAGATGGAAAAAGACAAAGGAAAATTGGGAGGTTGGAAACTATGGGACTAATTACAAATAATAACCAGGTGACAATGACTGACTCAGTGAGTAAGTAAAGTAAACAAATACACAAAGGGATAAACTCTACGAAATGGAACAAAACAGAGAACACAAAGAGACGACAAGAAACTCAAGTACAGACTGCAATAAACCGAAAACCCTCTGATCGTGATATTAATCCTCTGCCTAACCCTCTAACCAATCCTAATCTAACTTTGACATACACATCAGGCAGCACTCAAGTTGGGCAGCATTTAACTGGAACCAGGTTGCATGGATAGAACTAGAATCGCATCTTAAATTACAATCATGTTATCAAATCACATAAAATGTCTTTCTAAGATTAAGACTTCTTTTTAAAATATTCTTTTTCTCTTTTTTAAACTTCTGTCCACTGAATATGGTTAATATATGAGCTGAAATATATCCTTATATTGGCCTGGTGTTAACTTACACTGCGGTTATGGTCAGTACTGATCGGATGAAATCGGGCAGGTTCTGAGGTTGGCTTGGGTCTACCATGCAGACCCTCCGGGGTCGTAGTAGATTCATTAATTGGACATAAAGGAAGCATACACCTGAAATGGGCTGCACAAATGCTAAAGTGGGATCCTTCTGGGTTTAAAGAATAAATAGAGAAACGCAGGTGGAGCGCAGTAGCACATGGACAGTTTAACACGAATAACATGGGCAAACGTGTAATTACTGCACAACTCCATGTTAGGTTTATTTTGCAGCTCATTTGTCTCCAACATAGTCCCAGCACAGGGAAGTTGGCAGGCCAGGAAGTCTTTTCAGCCCTTTACTATCCAAGCATAGATCAACAATAAAAATCTAGTGCTATCTTTTACTTTTCCAAGTCATTGTGTGGCATCTGTTGCATTGAGGAAATCTCGTTAACCCCTTCTGTTCACGGACAGCTCAGGACTTGAAGGAGCTTGGTGCAACCAGGCTGAGCATCGAGGAGCATCTTGTAGAGGAGTACAGGAACAGCAGCCACTCCAGCGACACACAAGTTAAACTGAAACGTATCGTCCAGAATAAAGCAGGCGTGTCTCCGGCAAAATCTCGCACCATCACCTACAACAGCTCCTTCTGCCATCAGCTACGATGGGTTTTCCAGAGAACCTTTCAGAACCTCATGTTGAATCCTCAGACATCTGTGGCACAGGTGAGTATGTTCATAAAGAAATACTCAATCACCCTCTCTCTCTCTCTCTCTCTCTCTCTCTCTCTCTCTCTCTCAGTCACAGGTTAATATAGGCCTACATTGTATTCTTATCGCCCTCGGTTAATCCATGCCTTTTTGTTGTCAGCTCTTTGAAGGGGTCAGATTAATGCTCTCATTAGCACCTCATGGCTGTAAAATGCTGTTAGATGTCTTCTCACTTTAGGAATTATTAACAGCTAATTGGCCCTAAATAAGTCAAAATAATCCTATGAGAGGTGCTCTAGGCAGCGTGGGCGCAATAATCGGCTTTGGTGACTGTTGTGACCCCACTCCTGCCTCTTTGCGCCAAGATCTGAACTGATATCATATCTGGCAAATGCCTGGGTCTGAAAGTCATCACATGATGGCATCCTGACCTAACCCTCCTCAGTGCTTTGCTTCCACATGAGGAGCTGTGGGGAATGAGGTGAAAAAAGGCTCAACCTTGCGGGCTTATCCCTTCACCCTGGGAACCGCTTAGTCCTGTCATAATCTGTACATGTTTGGCTTAAAACTTTTGTTGTTCTCACTCTTTTGAGCTCTATTAGAGTGGAGCATTGTGTACACTTAATGCCTGATCCTCACTGACAGCGCTCAGCTTTCTGCCACCATGAGAAGATCCGCGCTGAGCACTAGCATTTCGTATTTTCTTCCAAGTATTAAGAAGGAAAGCATGCATGTCTTTGGGGACAAAAAGATTAGATTTTGTTAACTTCTCATATCAGTTCTCTTGGGGCTGCAAAGATGCAAAGTGACTGGGAACTTTTTGGATGACTTTAGAGGACTGGGGGAGTGCAGGAGAACTATATATTCCAACAAATAATCTCTGCTGGCATTTGAAAAGCAGACAGGACACTGAAGAGATGCAACAGCTTGCTACTGGTCGCCATATAAATTAAAATTACATCCCAATTTTTTAAAATTCCATTAAGGTTAAGGAAACATGGGTTTTATCATGAGCTCATTCTTTTGTTGTTGTTTTTTTGTGTGTTGTTGTTTTTTTTTGTTTTTTTCTTGGTTGTTTTTATGGATGCTATTTGCAAAATTCCTGACTAATTTAATACAAGATTCCTGCCATGCTTGGCAAGTACTAAGTCTGATGTAGCAGCTAAAAAAGACCCTCAGTTTCTGTGATGTGAACATGAAAAAATGGGAACCATCCTGTAGTAGTAACAATGAAAAAAACTATTTAAAAATTCCAAAGAACATGTTCTATCAGAATTCAGTTTACTTTCAAGGTGATTTGGGAAAATCAAAACACATGACTTCAGCAAGACTACAATATTAACTTGATTAGAACGCATTGTGTTTGCATCGGTTGCAGGACTATCCCTTTTTGAAGTCCTCATCTTCCTGGAGTGTCTATTTTGAGAACTGACATTTCATTCACATAATATACACTGTTAATTCAATAATTGTATATGATAAAAAATGCTAACACCATACCATCATCTCACGGCATATGGTTCCTGTTTCAAACCTTAGCTGGGGCTTTTCTGTGTGGAGTTTATTGTCCCCCACTCCAGATACCACCATTTTCTCTCATAGTCCGAAAACATGCATGTTAAAGAGAATTTAGAAACACCAATGAACTTAGTGTGAATGGTTGTTTGTCTCTCTTTGTTGGCCCTGTGATGGACTAGATTTCCAGAGTGTAGCCTGCTTCTCGACAGATAGCAGCTGGGATAAGCTACAGCCCCCCGCCGACCCTGCATTGAATAAGGAAGCTTTATTTATCCCAGAAGAAATGGTGAAATTCAAAATTCTATCCGTGTCCTCCATTTGGCACATCCCATTTAAATTTACAGGTTTAAATTTACAGTTGCAATCTGGTTTTCTGGTACATACAGTAAGATAACTGCATGTCACTTAAAGTGAAGAAATATTAATGGCCGTTATTACCTTGATGAAATAAAGGGATTCACAGCCTCTGTTATTTTATTCCTGTGTTTTATACATGCAGCTGGGAGTCAACATTTTCCTCGCACTCATCGTAGGAGCCATTTTCTTCGGGGTGAAAAATGACCAGAGTGGCATCCAGAACAGGTGAGACAGCTGGTCAAACACACAGTGAAATCATATTCTGTTGTCCTACACAAGATTTTGTTATAATGTGACAGTGCAGCTGCAAATATTGCTGTATGTCTTTCCAAACCATCAATAAATCCATGAGGTTCCAAAAATAATCCTTAGTGCGGACAAAATAATTAGGCTTCAGATTTACTACTTACTCATGCAGCCTTGTGTTAAGGTTAAGTCAGTGCTTTCTTTTTATATGTAGTGTGAAAAGAAGAGTAATTCCTACATTGTTAATCCTCTTATGTGATATTGTAAGGTGCAACCTGGTACTTAGTGAACTCCTTTGTTTCTGTGCATGGTTCAGACGAATATCAAGATCTAATGCCATTATTTTCAAGGTCGGTGTACAGACAACATGGCAAACAGCAATGCATTAGCTTGTATATCTCAAATTATACACTATTTTTTTCTGTCAGATATAATATCAGGGCCACAGAGAAGCTGGTTATCAAAATATTTATTCAACTCTCACCTTGATGTGGCTTCATGCGATTGATTCCTCACTATGAATATGCACTACTCTACTATATGAAGAAACACCCCCACTTTAAGGATCCTTGTTACAATTATTTAAGATTTGACTCTCCTTTGTTAAAGAAAGCTTAAAACTTACTTTTTAAGTAAACGTTTAATTAAACATTTTTCTAGACTATTACAGATATTTTACCTACCTTTTATCTATTGCTCTTAGACTCATGTTGAAATGAGGTTTTATTATTCTCTGACTGTTCCCCAATGTATTTAGTACTTAGTAATAACTTGTTTATTTTTTTATTTATATTTTCCGCATTTAATGAAATTGCTTTCATTAGTTTAGTTTAGTTTAGTTTAGTCACTGTTTAGTTTAGTCACTGTTTAATTCAATTAGTTTATCTTTATTTTTGTTATTATTTCAGGGTAAAATCTTATATTTAAACTTCCAGTGTTTTAGTTTCCCACATGCAGTTGGTCAGGGTTAGGACAGTGCTTTCACAGACATCATTTTTTGTGTGTTTGTGTGTGCCTATGTATATGTCCATCGTGCTTGTGTGTAAGTCATTTGTTTGCGGTCTGGGGGACTTGATGGATAAAGATATTTTTTGTATTGTATGATAAGCACTTTGTGTTACATTTGTATATATCTATAAATCTATAAATAAAGATCAACTGATTGATTGATATTAAAAAAAAGAATTCTACCATCACAATTCCTACTTTGCCGTGTTTATATTTTACACACTTACTTTTGTATAGAATTGCATTTTATTGGTGTTGGGCCTGTGGGTAGATGTGTGTAAGTTTGTAGGCATTGTTATCATTTTCATATAGATAAATATTATTTGATTTTCTGTTGTTGGAAAATATGAAAAATGTGTGGAAATTTGCCAGAAATGCACCCAATTGTTTTTCTGCTTTTTACACAAACAGAACACAAAAAGAATATTGAAATAGAGAAAAAACAAACAAAAAAACTTGCCCAGAATTTAGCCTTCTTATTTACCCTAAAGTCAGAAATAGATAAAGTATGCAGATGTGATTGCATGCATGGTTTTCTGCAGGATGGGTGCCCTCTTCTTCATCACAACCAACCAGTGTTTCAGCACTGTGTCTGCAGCCGAGGTCTTCATCACAGAGAGGAAGCTGTTTGTGTATGTACTCGGCAGCACATTTTTATATTTGCTAAAAGGCGTCACTGAGCATCACAAAACAATTCAGTATAAATGCGGATCTGGCAGGTTGGTTGATCAATGATTCATCTTGTGACAGGCACGAGTACATCAGTGGCTACTACAGAGTATCCGTCTACTTCCTCTCTAAGATCCTGGCTGACATCACTATGCGCACCATCACATCTGTTATTTTCAGCTTAATCGTCTATTTTCTGATTGGTAAGAATAAGAGATCTCTGAGTTTCTAGAATTGATGAGTATTTGACTTCTGGAAGCCTAAAATAGGTTATTATTCAAATAACTGCCTGTCTATGCAGGGCTGAAGTCCACAGTAGAGGCTTTTCTTGTCTTCGTGCTGACAGTGACTCTGGTGGCATATACAGCCACTGCCATAACAATGGCCATCTCGGCTGACCAGAGCGTTGTGGCTCTCGCCAACATCTTCATGACCATCACCTTTGTATTCATGATGGTGAGAAACATCTATTCGTATAGAAGTTGGAGGGGAATGTTACACAGCTATATTATTATTATTATAATAATTATAATAATTATAATAATAATGATAATAATAATAATTATAATTATTATTATTGTTGTTGTTGTTTTGTTATTATTGATAGTAGTAATAATAATAATAAATAACAGAAACATTAACCATGAGAATCTGAAACTTAAATAGGACTGTCTGCTAACTTATAGATCTATGGGCTGAATGAGGAACATTAGCTAATTTGCATAACAAAGTTGCTTGTAATGAAGGCTTCACTCTATGTGACTATGTTCCTGCGAGTCAGTGCTGTCACCTTCTGTGTGTTTGTACTTTGATTTTCTGTTTTGTTCCTAGATTTTTTCAGGTCTCTTGGTAAACCTACCCAGCATCATGGACTGGTTGTCCTGGCTGAAGTACTTCAGCATCCCTCGTTATGGTCTTGCAGTAGGTCAAAGATAAACTTTCTTACCTGGAAACATTTCAGAAACCGTTCTATGCTAGACATCAGCAAACTGAATGACTGGTACCTCCAAACTTCCCATCTCCTGATCAAGTTTTTTGATGCATAAAACCACAGCACTTATAAATCATGCACAACCTACGGTCTCAAAGACAAAGAATTTCTAAAGCTGTTTTAGTAGAATCTGGTACCAAGATGTTAGCAACAAATCCTTTGTGCTTTGTGAGTTGTGGGCTAATTTACAGGTCTCTGTGGCTAATCCACAAAGATCTGTCGATTGGCTTAGTTTCCACACATGCCATAAGACTTGGAAGCCGGGTGGAAGACCTCAGACTCGATTCTTTGATCCCATCCTAAGCAGTTCTCTGCTCTAAGGCTACAGGGAGTAACAGCAAAACTATATGTTCTGTTTACTTTGTTCATCTCTGCATCATGTGCTGTGTGCATCCAGGCCTTGAAAATCAATGAATTTGTGGGTCTGAGATTCTGCGAGGAGCCTGGCAGCCGACACGTCAACATGTCAGAAGCAGCGACCAACTGCACTGTGAGCACAGCCAGCCAGACGTAAGCAGACCTGCGTACTTCCCCCTGCAGTGCTTTGATGGAGTACAAGTCATCCTTGTTCTCTGATGACTGACCGGTTTGGACATGCCTCATTTCAGATGTACAGGAGAGCACTACCTGGACTACCTGGGAATAAAGTACAGACCCTGGGGATTGTGGGAGAATCACTTGGCCTTGCTCGCCATGATGACCATATTCCTTATCATTGCCTATGTGAAGCTCCGCTGCATCAAGAAATTCACTTAATGTGTGACTGAATTCTTCTGTTTTGTTTTTGAGAAATTCTCTGAAATCTGTCTCTCTGAAATTGTCACTGTTAATGTCCAGCTGTAGTTTAGCAAAGATCAAAATTAGATACACTGTTTTATAGCTAGCCAACTGAAATGGGTCTTTTAATATATTTGCAGTATGAAATGTAAAAAATGAGAAACCGAGGTCATTATGTTTAGTCATGAAAGAAGTTCCCCTTTTCAGCTGCAGAGCACCATCATGTTTCACTGGTTGCTGTTTCTTCCAGCATATGAGAACGGCCGCTGTATATTTTTTAATATGAAACAGTGAGTGATAAGATTTCATCCACCTATGTGGGTGACTGAATTATTTGGTTACAGGTGTTGTAAAAGACAAATTAATTCAGTTCCACTGTTAAAATGGGACTATTGATCAGACCAAATTGGATTCGCAGCCATAACAGTATTGATCCTCTTATCTGCTATCACCAGGAGAGCCAGAAAACACATTTCTCAGTATGTCAGAGTCATGGCTCATCGTTCCTGTAGTTCACATTTTAACTTTGTTGTTGATAAATCTTCTCACTTTTACAAAGTCCTTAAGTTTCAGAAGTGTGAACCTTTTATGAATTAATTGGACTATTAATTTTGTGGGATAAGAAATCGTTTTTTGATTTACTTATATTGAAAAAACATTCAAAACAAACAAACAAAATGGACCAATGAGAGCCCTTTGCTGATGAGCAGTGGGCCACCTACCGACAGGTGTAGAAGTCTGATAGAGCTACAGAAAACACCTGATTGCATAGATCATTCAACAAAATATTAGATTATGAATGACAAAAGGCAAATTTGTTTATCACATTTTTTATTTTTTATTTGAAAATAAATTTAATACCACATAATTTAAAAAACATTGTCATGATTGTTACTTTTGCCTATTTGAGGTTATTTAAGTGACAGCTGCTTTTTTCCTTCTTTAATGGGATGGTATGAATAATTTTGAGGACGACAATTCATATATATATATATATATATTTATATATATATATAT
>JAVQJG010049502.1:0-24508 GCA_036024015.1 Craterocephalus amniculus | reverse complement strand
GTGTGTGTGTTTATACTGGTGCCATCAGGATGGATACTCTAAGGCACCAAAAGAAAGTTTATGTTCTGTCACTAACAGTCGATTCACAAGTCTCGGCAGATCATCTCCTGCTTGTTTGTTGGGGATGAGGGAGCCGCTGTCAGTTCATTGATGTCAGAGAAGAGCTAACACTATTCTGCTGTAATCAGTGGCAGGTGTCATGCTTAATACTGCAGAGAGGTATGCTCATTACAGAAGGTGTCATTGACAGCAAACAAAAAAAAGCAAACAAAAAAAAACAAACAAAGAACAATGGCTCTCCAGATAATTAGATGCTGATTCTCTTTTAATATCAGATTTTATGAAGTGTAGATCTTAACATGCTGTTTATGCTTTTATTTCAGATTTAGTTTGTTTCTGAAATATTCTTTGCAACTCATTTCTTAATGCTATGTCTACTCAGCCTTCAAATGTTTTTGAAAAGGCTCTCTGAAGCAGATAAATTTAGTTATCGTGTGTTAGTAGTCTGAGAGCTCTCTTTGCGTTTGATCAAGAAGAATGCGTCTGGCATCCCTGATTTCTATTCGGTCCCACCCAAGCTGGATCTAACACAAAGTTTATCTCACACAGTGATGTTCTGATGCATAAAACTGTACAGAGGAGCACTGAATATGCCTGTTGTTCAGCACCGCATAATGTTCTGTTGCTCTGACGGTGGATCGCAGTGTGTGCAGAGGAACTTGCTTTGCTTTTAAGTCTGTACTTCTAAGTATGGAAATCAAAAAATAATTGAGAGTTTCTTTACTCGTTATCTTTTGAATATTTATCTGGTAACACGAGACTGCCGTGGCGAATACGTTTCAAAGGCATTGCCTGGGTTTTTAGGAAATCCTCAAGCAAAATTAAAACAAACTATTGAAATTTCATCTAAAAGAAAAAGTGAATCTGGGAAATTTTCATGAAATACCTTGAAAAAGAAAACTAGGCTGAATAGTGCCATCAGAAGCTGGCCGTGTATGCTTGTTTACACATTGTCCTACTGAAAAAGATACATTTGAACAGTTATTGTAAAAAGAGTATCTAATAACCTTCCACCACGTGATCCATGGTGTCTGAAGAGCTAAACTCAGGCACTTTGGGTGGTTCCCACCTTGCTTCCATCTTGGCAGCGTTATGAGTCTGGACACTCTGAGCTGCCTGTAGCTGTGAGCTAACAAAGCTAACCTGGAGCTAACCGGAGCTAACCAGCTAACAGAGGTGGGAGGGCTAAAGCTAAGACGAGCTGTTTGCGTTTTTTAACACATTCCAAACATAAAAGAACAGATTGAAACATGAACCATTGATAGTCATGTAATTTAACATAAAACTATAAGATAAAGCTGTGCATGCCTACTTGTCTGTAAATCAACTCAAGTCAGAGTATAAATTTGGTTTACGTACACATTAGTAAATACTATACTAGTTATACTATGAAGGCCGTGTAAAAACTGAGGACTGCTGAAGGTGGGGGATGACACAACGCATAAGCTTGATGAAAGAGACTTGTCTGAAAATGAGTGTGTGTCATTGGGGGGAAAAAAGGAACTCCATTTCTTACAGGACGTCACACTCCATCAACAACTTGAAGTGTCATCTGTCCCTGACATTCACCTTTCAAAGGAGCTTCCTAAAGCATATTCATCGCATAAAGGTGTTTGCCCTGGACATATGGAGCTTTCGTCACCTTCATAGCCTACCTTCTTTTTTAAATAGTTTTCTGCAGCTTAATGTCAGTGCGCCTTAGAATCTCATTGACAAGGGGAAAGCTTTTTTTCCCTTTTTTTTTAAGAGAACACAGTGCTTATTTTCATTGCTTTAATCTAATAAATCAGCTGTAGATTGACTTCCTGTGATTAACTGTAATTAACACTAACTATTGAAAAGGGTAACAGACAAACCTGCTCATCTTTTATTAAGTAGATGAGCATCATACTGTGATTTAAAAAAAAAAATTACAGTAAATTACATTTTGTAGGCCTGTATGCTCTGCAGTGTAAAAACCTCATCGTGCCTGGAGTGATAGTTTATCATCACATGCACATCACAGTCCAAAGCAGCTCCGACTTGCACATGATGTGATCCTTGACTTGGGGTTGCCAGTTCAGTAGATACCTCCAGCCTTGCCACACCAGGAGAAGCCAGTTTCCCTTGGCCTCGTATTTATTAGGCCTGATGTGTGTGAGCTGGCGTGCACCATGAGCAACCGAGCGAAAGTGCGGCGGACACAAACCATGCTTGACGTGGCCATCTCATATGGAAGGCGAGAATAAATAAGATTCCAGCAGGGAGGAAAATGCACAATCATTGCCTGGGAACTGGGGCCTCCCATCATGCAATTCATGCAAACCTAAGCAGGCTCCTACTTAGATTCTTCACTGGGACTGAGTTAAAGTCCTTGCCCGGTTAATTCACTTGGAGAGAACGTCTGCTCTCCTGGAGCAGCTAGCCAAGGCTTCAGAGTCTCCACGTTAGCTTACAACCACTGCTGGTTGTGACTGAAAAATTCAGCACTTTCCTCCCCCTCCATTTCAAAATGTCAGCCTTTACAGTATGGTCCCTGTACAGAAATGCTGCAATTCAGCATGACTGAATTCTCTCAGGAAGAGATGTGAGAAGACACAAGAAAATTCTTTGCTATCAATAGGAAAGTGTCCAGTGTTATTACAACACTGTGCACATTCATGTACAGGCTATAACTTAATCTTCGTGAGGAAATGGTGTTTGGGGCCTGGGAAAGAAAGGTAATTTGCAAGTCAGAATAGTGGCTTTAACAGAGGACTTGAAACGAGGTTACTTGATATTGGACAAGTCTAAAAAATCTGGTTTCCCAGCTATCTTACATGAAGACCATGCATGACTTAAAATAGCCAGAGGAAGAGCCAATCATAATACTTTATTTTGAGAATGTAATTTTCTCATGGCTTGCCAGTAATTAACCTCCGCACAATAAGGTATTGGAAGAACCACAGACGCAATTCCAGACCCAGAGTTTGTTTAAAAGACAAGGCTATATGATAGGTTGTGCGTAACAGGGGGGGGAATGGAGGAGGACAGAAAAAAGGAGCCGGGATTCGACTTTATCTTCTGCGGGGAACCTTTTCTTTTGCATTCTCTCCCTGGTTTTATTCAAAACTGCTGTTTCCTCACTTCTGCTGAATTGGGTTTTGTTCGTGGCTAATTCCAGCCCGTCTCAGTCTAGGTCTCGTGGGAACTGCCGTGATCGCTTACAATCACTTCAGTCAAACACCTGGGAGATAATTGACTGGGCTTCGGTCAAACTTGTTTTTTTTTTCCTTACGCCTCCTTCTCGCTCTCTCTCTCTATTCCTGAGTCTTCACAATGGAGACAAAGAGCAGGAGCACAAAAAGAAGATCAGAATCACTAAATCCATTCCCAGACAAGGAACTGCATAGATGGCCTGAGAGCCAAATTGCCTTGCCCCAGCCTGGGCAAACTGAATGTGAAAACGGTTGAGAAACAGTTACTGTATGAGCTTGGCAGTCTTAAAGGAGATCTTCTGTTGGAGAACGGAACAGAATAACACATAAGACACAGTTATTGTCTTTTTTCATGCTTTAAGAAATGTTTCCAGATCTTAATTCCCAAGCCCAGACTCTGTTAGATGGCAAAACTGCACAATTCCTCATTTGTGCAAAAAAAAGAAAATTGGCTTTCCAGCAGGTGTTTGTTACAGGTGACCAAGATAAAAAGGTATATTTGGTGCAAGTTTCTGTTGTCGTATTACTACAGAAGAGCAGAATAGACTAATCAAACACGGGCTCCACATGTTTTTTATTTGGAAAGCTGCCATTTTCTTGCTTAGTGTCACTTATTCCCACACACTGTGTCTGAAGATAGTTAATCTAGAGGAAGAAGTTTTAAAGGCTGAGAGTAAATTAAGAATGAGTTGATTTTTAATCCACGAACTTTGTGCAACTGAACAGTCAGTTGCAACACATCATCAAACAGAATTGACAGAATAGGCCCAGGGTAGGTGTGCGTTTGGTGGAAGGCATGCAAAAAAACATGTTTTTATGTATTTTCCCATGATAGTGTGGACCTCATATTAGATTGTTTGATTACAATACAGACAAATCTGCCGATGCAGACAATACCAATATTCTCCTAAAATAAAAATAAAAAGTTACAGTGAGAATAATGGTATTATGTATTTATTTTTTAACCAAAAAGAAGCCAAATTGCTTAATCACTTAAGATTCTCTAAAATAATACCCCAATATTGTCATTTTTTTCTCATAGCTCAGGGTGGTCAGTTGATAATTGGCCAGCTCAGTTACTCCATTGTACTATCATGCTCCCACATTTGATTGCACACATTTCTCTCCAGGAAAGGAAAGGAAGTAACTAATCATTTTTGAATTAGTGCATGGCAGCAGCAGGAGCGGTCATTAAAATCACACTGCCATTAGTCATTATGCAGCAGTTAGACGTTACAGTTTTACTGTTAAACATAATCACGCCCTAGTTTCATTATCCATCGGAAGTATTTATTATGAAACAGTTCTGCGGTGTGGTCTTATCTGCGACTGCAATTTGGTGAATTCATGTTATTGACTCGCTAATCTTATTCGAGGTTGTGATCCACCATAAATAAAATTCATAAAAAGGAGGGTTGTAAACAACAGTAGACTAAGTTGTCTCCTTATCTTACTTTGCAACAAACACACACATTAATACATATATTTTTAGAAAATGATTTATCTTCCATACCATGTGGCCACCTCCTGTGAAATCACATTTAAGAGTGGATGTGGTTATATTCATGGCCTGCTTACTCCAGATGCCTGTGGGGCAGAGGGTAAATAAAGGGTAATTATTATTAGGGTATGGAAATGTGAACAGCTTTACGAAGCCGAGCCGGTCTTTCTTGCAGGCTGACTAACAAGAACACAAAGTGACAAGAGTAACCCACACTTGTTTATATGGGACTTATTCCAGCATGTTCTGAAATCAGCAGAGGGTTTTTACAGACTTGATTGTTGGGGAGATGTCCTTTCCTCATCTGTTTCTTTGCCTGTTTCAACTGTAACGCTACCATGTTGGCATTGTATCCAGTCATTATAAACACTCTTCGCCTCATTGTCCATATGTGCGTCTAATGTCCCTCATTGCTTGGAATATGCATGAAAATATAATTGCTTGTCAGGAACTGTTACGTGACTGCTGTTGCATGCTTTACGAATCCTCCTCTAATATCAGTCTCGGTCCTTCTGCTCGCTGCTCTCTCAATATTCTTCACAAACCTTTTCATAGAACAAAAATGGTCACAATTCATCTCTACAAACCGTAATCCGAAAGACCTATAGTTGCCTTTTTATGTCGGTGGTGGTAAAAAGACCAGTTAGATCTAAAATAAAAAAACGATTTAAATTAAAAAGTAATATAAGATGATCCATTTCAAATATATTTCGCCATTTGTTACAAGAAAGAAGGCGTAAATCAGGGAATACTTGTGTGAGCCGCTTCTAGAATAAGAAGACAGAAAGGAGTTGTTGCCATGGGACAGGACGACGTGAGCTATTCTCTCCATCCCTTTGAGCAATCATCAAAGTCTTAGAGGGTCTGTGGCACATGTGATTGCTCCATGGTGTAACCTACTCAGGTTTCATGAAAGCATTCTTCAAGTGGCCCGCATCTTAGCGCTTCTCCTTGAACCCCCCTGCTGTGAGAAATTCGTACAACAGTCATAATTATGTCATGACAGATACCGTTTACCAGTGACCTCAACCTTGTTCTATAGGTTCAACAGAAATATGGTAAAACAATGGTTATATATCACTCCTTCTCTCGTACATTCACATTATGTATGGCTGCAGATACACTGTTTTCCTACTGTGATACCTTTATATTCTGCTCTACATTGGAAAGACTGATGTCTTAAAATAAGAATGGATACCTCCGAGAAGATTATCTGAACACCGTAGCAAGAACATTAACAGATTTTCTGTCCATTATCAGGCCAGAGCAAGATTAGATCATGTCATCTTCCTCTTTCATATCTAACTTTGTGCTATGTGCAGCCTCCTGGCTGCTCTCACATGGGAGCTTTGGCTGCTAGAGGTATTTTTCACATTTCTGGCCCATTACACCCGGCTAAGCCTTGATGAAGCCAAAAGTACCTGTTTTAATTGCTGTGTTTTATAGACTGTACACCAGGCTACACTCACTAAATACAGCATGCTTAAATTAATGGGAGCGTTCAGCGTTGGTGCATTTGTAATGAGGACTGGAGGCTGCCAGAAGAGTTTTCTATATGTTTTCGTTTGTGACACTGGCACGATATGTTGTGGCGCCCCAGTGCCCACCAGCTGGTATCCAGTGTGAGGCCGGGAGAAAACGGGTGTGTTTGGTGGAGTACATCTTACATTGTAGACTCATAAGGCTTTCTGGCGGGTTTTTTTAAGTCAAACAACCTGAAATGCACTGTCGGACGTGGTAATAGCCACATTTACAGACAAACCCTCACGCACATGTATACACACATACATATGGATGGTTTGGGATAGCTCCCTGCTCATACACAATTTTGCACTTGTTGCCACTGTAAACACACACATACACATACACAAACAAAGCTTATCAAAGAAAAACAAGAGTTTAGAGTCTTATACGTTGCAGGATACAGGGTGTGACCCTGATTTCCATTTGTATGTGGAGTGCAATGAAGTACAGAGAGTAGAAACGACAGTCAGCAGAGAAGATAACCCCCAAACATTCACTCTAAATTTATGCCAGGATTCTATTCCCTCTCACTGAATTAATGCTTTAATCTCTGCCTCTTTGTTGCATGTGTATTTGGGCTCAGTGTGTGTGTGTGTTTGTGTGCGTGCGGTGGGAGGTTGGGGGTGGGGGATTATATTTCTCAGCAGCCACTGTTTTACTAGTTTTTTTTTTGGAATGCGAGAATTCACCACACAAGTCCGGCGGTGAAGAAATTGCACCTTTTGCCATTTCCCTCTTTCCTCTCTTCAAAGTCACACCAATAGTCCCCATCAGTTCTGCTGTCTTTGCATTTCTCCCCGGCAAAGAAATAGCTAGTGTTCTTTAATGGGAGATTACCTTCAAATACAAGCTTAAAAGATTATGCGCTTTCATATATATCTTTGAGGTCCATTATTCGATGTCGTTTCTTGAACATTCCCAGCTCTCCCTCACTTTCCCATCTCTTACTCTTTTGTAGTTGTTCTGTGTATCTTTAGTTCACTCCTTTATCTCTTTTAATAATAGTCACCTTTCATAAAATGCGCCAAGAACCTCCTCCCCCCAAAAAAATCCTTGTCACATCTGCAACTTACTGCTCTGCGTCTTTGATCCTGCGGCTCACTCTGCATGCAGCACCACCAACATGTCCATTGACAGACCGGATCCATAATTTATTCCATTCTAAAATGAAAAATCAGACATGTGCTGGGGAATATTCATTTTTCCCCATAACTGTCCTGCCACCTGAGTCATCGCTTTATGAATTATTTTGACGATTGGTAATGATGTCCTGCGTTGGTAGGCCATTACAGGAGGGGCTCTTAATTCGTCCATTGTTAATTAATTGCTTCATTCTTAGCGGGAGTAATAAAAATGCTATTAAGTAAAATACCTCTATCATTAACCTAACTTTGTTAATATGGGTATCAGTGGGGCTCGATAAACAAAAGCTGTAGTGCCTACTGCCGCATAGGGGTAATTAAAATGTGCAATCATTAATTATATTGGATGGAGGATTGTCCAATGAGTTGGCGCCTTGTTGACTGTTCCCCTCCCATGCAAGATAACCATCAGCTCAGTAGAAGCCAAAAGTTTTTAAACCGATTTGGACTTCTTGCTGTTTATCTACAGCACACAAGTTCTGTATTTATATACAATTAAAAAGTAGATTTTCTTATTTGAATAGGTTTTTTTATACATATATCTTTAAAAGCATGTTTCCTTTTCTACTTAAACAATCCTCTCTTGCAGAGGCCTTTAATGCTGTTATATCAGTTGATTCCCTTACTATTGAGTCACAATCTTGCGTAGACCACGGCTTGTTCAGATGAAAGACAGGAGTTATGCAAACTGCTATAAAATCTATTTGGCTTGGAGGCCATAAAGTAATTCTCAGGTTAAATATCTTCTACCTCATCTCGTATAAACAGACATGTTAAAACCGCAGACAAAACTTTGTTATAGCTGCAACTCCTTTTGGAATTTAGTGGAAGTTTTTTTTGTTGGATTGGGTACTTTTCCTTTGAGGCCTGACAATAAGCTGTGACACTGAATCGGAGAAAGGAATAATAGAAGAGTCCTGATCAGGTAACAGAGAGTGGGATATCTATTATGTATGGGACAGATTTTACTGTGGGTAAAAACAAACTGTATCTGTGTTTTTGAAAAGCTATAGCACAAGGTTTTCGTAAGGCTTTGCTAAGGAAATACTGCACTAAAAGTAAAAGACTCCTCAATTATAACCAAACAGAAATGCTAGATTGAATTGCTGGGAGAAACCCTGTGTTGCATCAGTAAATTGAGAAGTGGGCAAACTGTCAGCGAAGATATTAGTTTTAGAGATTTTTTTCATTTGTTTGCTCACAAGACAGCTCTGACAGCAATCACTTGTGCCTGGAACAGGCGTTAAGATTAACATTGCCAGCTTCATGTATCTCCGAGCTCATTGTTTTCTTCCCCTGTGCTATCTCCTTCATCCCTTTTTCCTTCTTTCTCCTTTCCCTACCCATCTTGTCACATTTCTGAAGAACTGGCGGCAGGCGTGAAATTGATGTGATGAAAAACAACTGGGATATCTCTATGAGCCATTTGCTTTGCCGTTATGGCCACCCTCTCTCCCCTCAGCGTGGCTCCGGGCTTTCTGTTGCGATTGAGAGCATACTGCAAATTAGCCAGCAGCTATCTGGGGTTAGCAGCCAAGTGCATGGCTGACCACGCTCCCTGCCAAGCTCAACCCTTCCTGTAACCGGCTTCACACCCAAACTTTATTCAGTTAAGTTGAGGCTTTCTTTGTCCTGGCTTGCATTGTTTAAAATTCCCTCACAAACATAAACCATGGGATCAATATACCCGTTTGCTTTACCACACTATTAATGTAAATAATTGTGAGGTTATCATTTTAAGAGAAGATGTTGTTCCACTTTAAACCAATAATACACTTGCATTGACAAATGTGACAAAAGTGGAAAAAGGCTTGGTGGTAATTTTTATTTTTATTTTCTTCTGAAAATCATTGGTTCGTCTTAGAACTACTGAAAACATGATGCACATGTTCATCCTAACACATCCGACATGAGCAATGAAATCGGCCTCTAACTTATCTCGAAGCTTTCCATTTACAGGCAGCGATAAGGACGGTTCACACTTATTGTTGCAGCCAACCTGACCTAAAACATGAAAGGGCATCTTTGCCATCTACTATTGTGTGCAGCTTCACTGTATACAAAGCTTAAGAAACCCATCCTTTTGTGTGAAGAGAAAAGCAAGAGCCTTTTAATTAAACAAGTACGAATTTAAGTGACTTCCCACGTGCATAAATGAATACTGAAGAAAGCAACCGTGTCATCCCGGATGTGGATAAATGAATAAGTTGCAGAATGCAAGCGGCAGTAAGTGGGTTAGCATGTAAATAAATGAATAAGTTAGCAAATTAGTGTTTAAATGTGTTAGCATGTAAATAAATGAATAGGGGAGTGAATTATAATGCAAGAGAGTTTGCGGAGTGAGTAAAGACGTTAAGGAAGTGAGAGTGTCAGCAGTGCAAAGGAAGTTATCCCTCTTCAAAAAGCCTTTGACGACACAGTTGTTGGAGCACTGCTTGTTGTAGGGCGGCACATTGTGTGCATCTGGCTCTTGCATGTCATATTTCCTCATGTACAGATGACATGCCAATTACTCCTTAATTACACGCGTCATCTGGACCAAAGTGCCCAATGCCAGTGCTGATTTATCCTGTTTATTGTGGCAATGATGACGGTCCCAGTGGGCCCACAGCGCCGCATAACGCACAACAGGGGATAGCGGACAGGAACTGGAGAAGGCTGCAGAAACAGGAAGGCCTGATTGAATGATTGCCTCCCCGTCCATCTTGCTCTTGATTTCAGCCACTGATGTTCAGATATGATGAAAATAAGTTATGGAAATCATTTCATTCCAAGATAGTGGAAATGGCTTAAGGCATAACAATGTTTCACTGGGGGGTGTGTGTGTTTGTTTGTGTGTGTGTGTGTGTGGGGGGGGGGGGGGGGTGCGTGTGCCAGAAACAATAAGGTCACTTACCCACAAGGAAAAGCCAGCATTATTGCTCAGCACAATCTGAAAGATGCTTACACACACTCTCATGTTGACCGACGGCTGCCAAGTCGTTTAAATATCCCGTCCAGTTGAAATCACAATTCTACACATATCAAAGCCAATTATTTTTTGGCATCTCCAATACCACATCTCATTATCACTCACAGTTGTTATCACCCACAAGTTTTTTTGCATTCCCAACTCATTTTGGTGTCCAAAATGTGATAGTCAGAGGGGCCAATGGGGTCATGGTGGCCGAGGGAGGGATGGTTTGTATGTCCGTGTGTGAAAATCTAGCCCTTCCTGTAAATGAATACGCGTAACATGTCAGCTAGATACCCATCGTAAGCAGAAAGATTCCAGATCGTGACCGGAATACTTGGGGGATGGGACGGTGGTAACAATTAGATTAACACTTAGATAGTGAATGCAGTTGGACCGGCACTGGGAGTCAGGCAGGGAACTGGTGTCATCCCCATAGGCCACAGTAAGGTGGGTTATCTCAAGATGAGAGACGGAAAAGCCTCAGAGCATGGTAAGGTGGTTTCTAGCCTCCCATCTTTCCAACCCTTTTGTTAAAGTCGACACTTCCTGTCCCTAATCATTCCTTCCTGTACTCAGCTGCCATCTTCATTTCCCTCCTTCCATGTCTGCCTCTAATTCATGCCCCATCTTTGTCCAAGTCTTTCTATCACTCACAGCAGCTCCCTCTTGCTTTTGTTGCACCCTGTCACACTCTCTTTCAGTATTAGCTCCATCTCCATCCATCTGCTCCTTTTGTCTCTTTGCTCTTTTTCACTATAGGATCTCTTGGCAAAAATGGGTATTGACTGCGCCTTCTCTTTCCTCTCATCCCTGCTCTGCCTTTTTTTTTTCCCCCATCACAGTGTACTTCAGCAGTACATGCTCCTTTTAGGAGGTGATGTGAAGAGTAGTAGAAATGCAGCCTGTAAGGGGAAAAAGGTGATGATACAATCAGTTTTATTGTGCTGTAAGGATTTTTTCAGGCTTGTGGTTATACACCCCATATGCAGGCTGTATGAAAGAATTGCAATTCGCATGCATTTCCCCCCCTCCCTCTTTCTCTCATTCCCCTTTTCCTTCTCTTTTCATTGCTGAAAATAATTAGGCTGCAGTCTGGACTCAGGGGTGTAACGTTTCTGCTCACGTTTCCATGATACAAGAATAAAAGGTTGTGCTGCTCCAGAAATTTCTACCTGTGTGCCATTAACCACCCCCACCCCCCCACCTCCTCCACCCTTCATCTCTCCCCTGATGCTGTTTTAACGTGGAGTTCCACCAGGCACAATGCACTTTAGCTGACCTAATTCTTCCCTGGCACTCTTCCAGTGCTAAGAGTACATAAGGACTGTGCTGTCAAGGTATTCAGTCTTGCCTCTCTATTATTTTAGAAGTCAAGCAACATCTGTTGTGCTTTGGGCCCTCCTTGTGACTCACAGGAGGTTCTTGCAGTTTGCAGAAAAAATGCAGCTAATTTTGCCCGTGGCTAGCGACGCGATCTCAATAATGTAGTTTTCTCATCCAAACGTGAATTTAGACTCCATATCCTGTTTATTTTTGGTTAATAAAAAAAAAAACTGAAATCTCAATCCAGACAAGATCTTGCAAAAAATGAATAAATTCTTTCATCTTATTATGCTTATGCTTCAGAACGGTTTCATTTTGCAAGTCGTGGCTTTTGACTCACCCAATCTAAGCTTTAAATCAAACTTGAAAAAACATTTACCTGATATTCAGCATGACAACGTGCACTATTTTCATGTAGATTTCACAGAACGCCTTTTGCACGAGTACCTATCATTTTCTCTAGTTGTCTCGCTGGGCGTGTGGCCTGTTTGATTTTACAGTGGTTTTAAAGTGAAGATTTGTAGCATTTGAGAGCACCAGGAGTGTGCAAGTCTTGTTTATGAATGTTCATTTGCAGCCCAAACCCTCATGGTCCATAAATTTTAATATTTCTTTTGAGTGCAATACTCAAGCATAACACAACGTGTATCAGAATTCCCAGCCCAAGGTGCTAGTTTAGCTTCCACCAAGATGCTTTACACACCAGGTCTGCGCCCCTCTTCGCCACCACATGCATTTTCCATGACTCACCGGCAATCTCTTGTTTTTCAAATCTCAAACAAGCCCAATAACAGTCCACCAACACATGGCCCCAACAGGAGACTACAACTCACTTCGCCATGTGATAATGTTCAACTGAAGAGGGGTGGGAAGGGGGGGTGAGATACCGCTTTTCCACAGCTCTCCTAAAACAGAGCTGGAGAAAAAAAAGGGGGAGGGTGGTCCTACGTTGCGCCCCAGGCTCCTTTTTGTGTTTACCAGCCCCTGCATGGGGTTGATGCTATTTTCAGTTCCAAACCTCAGCCATGGCTAACTGGCCCTAGACTCTTCACGCCATTTGCCTTAATATCGTGGGCCGGACTCTCTGTGGGAAAAGTAGCCGCCATCCTGAGAGCGGCTAAATGACACAGTGGAGTTCATTGATGGAACGGATTACACGCTTCCACGCAGGGCGGCAAAGCAACGGGTTCTCTGAAGGGCACTACAAAGAGAAGTGATGTAGAATCTTCACAAGGGGAGAATACAGCAGCTTACTGTATGTAAAAGGCTGAGCGCAGGCATAATTTGAAGCATCACACTGTTTATCTAGCAGGAGTTAGGAACCTATGGAGGCTGAGGAAATGTATAGTGATTATGAGAATTTGGTTATTTTTTTGCCACAGAATTGTAAAACTGAAAAGTTAACGCTGATATTTGCTTTATTTTGTCACATAATGAAGTTGTAAAAAGTACTAGATATACCCAAGTGTATCTGTTAACATATCCTGGAGCTGGCTCTGTATAACATTACATCATGTGCTTTAACAGAGCATAGGACTGTGCAACCACTTCCTGTCTAAAGAAAGGAGAAAACAAGATGACATATCCAGTGGAAAAATGACCCATGTGTCAAAGATTTGAAAGCACATCAAATGACAACCCAGACAACGAAACATAAGCTGTCTTATTATAGTCCTGAAGGATACATGAATAGATGTAGCACTCTGTTTTACCTCTGCCCTCAATTAATTCTCATGAATCCAACTACCATGTATTAAAATGGCCAGATGCTAGGATAGATTCTGTTGGGAGCAATGACATGCAACAAAGTGATATGAATCATCTCCCACACGCTGCGCGGCAACACACTCTCAGAGGGCCGGTGACACAATTTATGGAAAAAACAAAACAAGACACAGCCACTTAAGAATGGATGGAGTGTCAAAATAGATACTGTTTAAGAGGAAGGAGGGGGAAACTGTATATTTAAAATAACTATCATTTTTACTGGAATAGATGCAAATTCCGCTCTTTAGATGTTAACATCAATTTCAATAATACCAGAAATACAAATAGGAGGCTCAGTGCCATAAGTCAGGCCATGCTTAATATTCAAACAAAGATAATTATCTGAGGATTTGCCCCATTTTGTCTTTGAGAACTCCACTTGTCAACTAACTCTTAGCTGAAATGCTTTAATCACTTGTAAGACCATGTAGTCAGTCTGAATGTGAAACCCCCAGAGTTGTTATATTACTTTATTTTTGAGTTTGGAGACACACACAAATTCTTTCAAATGCTGCAAACCTTTTTTAAATGGTTCAATTTGAGCTGGAAAGTGTATTTATTTGCAGCATTCACAGCCTTAGAGGCGGCTGGGAAGTTTGGGTCGGTTCTACATAATGACAACATGCTTGCATCAAATGGGTGTGAACTAATTTTCACACTCTATCCCATATATTTAGTCCCCTTCGGAGGGGAAGTCTATACACATGGGTACATGTAATGCCGGTGTGAAAGCAAAAACCTGAGGGCATTTGTGGGAGCAGAATGATCGAACGTACCGTAAAGTAGATCGCAGTGTTTTTTGGCCTCACTATCCTCTGATGCTGGCACTGTTACACATAACATATTTCTCATCCTGTCCGGTCTACCCATTCTTAGCCATTCATTATCAGCTTTGTGCATTTGAAACAAAAGCTCTGGCAATTCGAAGATTACCTGTACTTCAATGGGGTTGTTGAACCCCCTTTTCTTTTCTTTTGAAATGACTCCTGTATCTACAAATCTCTACCTCTGCATACATAAACATCCAGCCTCCAGCAGGAAAATGTTTGCAGGGGAATAAAAGGAGCAAAGGCCATTAACGATAGGGAATCATAACATTATATTTATATTTAGCTTCTTTGGTCTTAATTGGTATGAAGAGTACAATCAGATAAACCGATTGACTGTGACTTACAGAGAGAGGAATATTCACTAGCATATATATCATGCCAAGAGTTCTTTTTTTTCGGCAACTCTGTCTCTATTACAATGCTTTGAAGTCTCTATCCACCTAGTATGTCCTATCCATTCAGTTACCTATACCATCCCCATACCATCTGCACCAAGTGAGGCAGGTTAGAGATAGACCTTTTCATCAAAGAACTAAAACCAGGTTTTACGATACATTTTATCTCTGCCGCAGTCACAAAGCCACCTACCACCGAGCTCCATGTGACACCCATGTTGCCCCTCTATTACTATCTGTGCAGTGCTGGTCCATCTGGGCTGTGTGAGGTCACTGCACACGCCACCTGCTCCAATCAGGTTTTGCCTTGGCTTCTGGGTGTCATCTCTGGGCAGGCGTGGAGAGGCAGATGTATGGATTTAGTAGTACAAATGCCCTGAGATATCCATAAACATAGCACACACTTTCACTTAATGCCTTTCGGCACACAGCGAGCACACACACCCGCTTGCTCACACATACAATCTGTACAATTTATATTTGCAGTCCCCGAACCTTTTTATGGGTTTCCCTGCAATTTTGTGTTTAATGAGACTTACTGTATGTGGTTCACTAATTTAGGGAGACAATTGCTCTTTGCATGCTCAGGTGGACTTAATAGGCTTACAAGACTAAAAATTGGATTGGGGTTAGCATACTCCATGGAGTGAGTCTCTTATTACTCAAATGTATTGTCAGAATTGAACTTGGTTATTTCATGAGCACAAAGTCCACACAAGGAAAAATAACTTCTTATAAAATAAGTCATTATTTCTAACAAGGGCTATTTGTGCGAAAATCTCACGCCATAAAGTATGATCTGATTTCAAATTTCACTTGGATGAAATAAAATCTCTACTTGACAATAACTCACACACTTAGCTCTAACAGACAATTATTCCTGCTGTATACCTGTCAGCCACCCCCACCCCAACAGAAAAAGCACTCTGTTTGAAATGTCCACAAAGCTTTTGTTTTTATTTCACGGAGGTAGTGTTGCCTATACACATCCTGTTGACACTGTATACATGGTTGATACTGCCACCTGTCCTTTTTATTGCCTCTGAATAGACAGAAATCCTCCCTCAGAGGACTGAATTATTTTGCTTGTTTTTAACACATCAACAGGCATTTTAAGTTGCATTCATGGCAGGATGTCAAAAGAGAAAATCACCTGTTCTCTTAATGGAAAATTTTTCTGTTGAACAGAAATGTTGATGTCTCAGAGCAGAGGAAATGTGAAGTCACAGAGCTGATAGATTGCTAAAAACTCAGAGATGATTTACTAGCTGAAAAATATCATTTGTCTCCTACTTTATAATGGCGCCTGCATATAATAGCTAATTGTTATAGGGTTATTGCTGAGGAATCCTGACAGGTTCAATCTTTTAACAGAAATGACTTTTATAGACTTCTTTTTGTATTTTCATTAATTTTACTGAAAAACTTAAAGACGGAAAAAAATGTAGTCCATGGCCATTTGTAGGCATGACGTTTGCGACCAACACTAATCATTAATTCCTATGGTTCATTTAATGGATCATCTAAACCAGTATTTTCCATAAATAGGTAGAAAGCAGGCTGTTCGTTGATCTGAATGGCAGAATCCACCATATCATAAGCGGAAGGGTCTCCTGTTTGAACATGCATCATGTGCACATGGACAGATGATAAACTGGTTTTATTTGGACTGTCTTTTCTTTTTTCTTTTTTTTTTTTCTTTTTTTTTTTGCAGTGCACTGTGAGGATTTTACTATGTGCGCAGCCAGACTCCGCCTGCTAAGCGCGCGTCACTGGCGAGTGGAGTGGACGCGGAGTCACTCCCCTGCCTACTTTTAATAGCTTTGTCATGTGATGGAAAGCAGTTGTAAGACAGGTGCCCTCAGTTCATTCTCGGCGAGGGGCAGCAGTTGCCTGTGTGCAAGCGAGTGGGAAGCTTGTGTGGATTTCTTTTTTACTTGATTTGTTTCTTTTTTTTCTTTTTCTTTTTTTTTTTCTTTTTTTTAAAAATTTTTTTTCCCCTCGGACCGTCATTCTGGCTGGATGGCGTGGGACAGGTGTAATCAGGACTCGGTATGGAGAGAATTTGAGGTGAGCGCATCTGAAAAGCAGACTTCTTTCATCCTTCTAGCCCCCTGGACTCCCCCCCACCCCACCCCTCGAGAGCGATGGACAAGTCTACGCTCTCTCCTCCTCCTGTACCGGTGCTGTCTGTGGCATGCTGGTGTAGTGCGCGTCTGGACACGGTTAAGGATGCGAGGGATATACAACTCGGGGATATATGACAAGTGGAGGGAATGTGCGGAATCTTCCTCTTCACCACAGTTATTCGTTGTAACGCGCGCACGGGGCTCAGGAACATCGCTCTTCTCATAGGATCTGTTCAGTCGGAGCTTGCAAGCTGACGGGAAACCTCTCCAGCCGCGGAGTTCATGCGCTCCTATGCAAAGAAGGGTTTTTCTCATGGCGAAATGACTGATATGTCTCAAAGTCAGGTATTGCGCTGACGCATGAAATCCACTGACGATAATAATTCTTCTGATGTGCCGTATCGGGATAGCTCATGTTGTTTTCAAAGGCAAGTGCAAAGGTTTTCCACACAGAGGCACCGCTATCTGGCATCGCGCAGGAGCATCACGATCTAAACGGCACCGGCCGGCGAAGACTGTGTGCCAACATCCCGGCTAAAGGAGCGCTGGCTGGAGAGCAACATCGCATCCAGTCAAAGATTTTATGCGATTTTCATTTAACACTTTTTAATACCTTTATCCATGTATTTGGATCACGTTCGTTCCGTTCGTATTCCCTTTTATCTTATCATACCTGGCTGAAGTGCATACAGATAAAGCAAATCAAAAGGATACTTTATTTACCCCCTTTTATGGATTCTTTGAGTCCATCCAGCTTCTTACGGATGTATAGATCTACCTGGCTATATATCGGTACTTTACTTGGCTGCATTCACTGATGCTTCAGACAGTTTCACCATAACTATAACATGACGGCAGCCTGGCTGCAAATTTGTTATTATGTGGGCTCCGAAATCAGATGAGAGAAGAACTTTGCTTTGGAATTATGGTCAGAGTCTCTGTTCCGGCGGTGTTTACCATTCAAACGCCACTTTATTCTAGTTATGCGTTAAAAGAGTCTCCCGTTTGCATTACGAGGGCGTTCAGGTTGTTAGCGAACCCAACACATGTGGGTACTCCAGGGGCTTATTTCTTGATCAATTCTTTAAAAAAATTGAATGATTGCTTATTAAAAGCGTGCTTTTTAAACAAGAGGGCTGCCATTAAGACAACGGCACTAACTCTAATAACCATCCTAGCAGGTGCTTTATGTGCGAGGCGTGCGTAAATCATTGGAGCGCTGCGGTGCATGGTGATTGTCTGGCTGGCGGCGCTATTTCATTAGTTTACCAAGAAACCCATAAGATAATCGAGCATAGGACGTCCAGTCTCTGAATATCCGTTGTTGGCGTTTTCGTCATGCCATGCCTTGTCCGTCGGAATCATCTCAAGGGGAAGCCTAAGACGCAGAGAATGTCCCCTTCCCTGTTGCGTTTACAACATAACGGATTTGTCTCATCATAATCTTAAGTCATCGTATATTTGTGTTGGCGAAATCCATGGACTGATTAACTGTGGCACCGTTGTCTGGGCGGTTTTTTCCCACTTGGCACAGCATCCTTTCAGCTTTGCCCTAAGCCGAACCCGGCTTTCAACCCCTCTTCAGCGTGCGGAACAACTACCCTCTTGGTTCGCCTGAGGATATCTTTCCTAAGACATTTCTCATACAACGCGTCATGCGTTGTCTTGTACATTATACGCGTGTAACATCTTAAAGAGCTGACATAAAACCATTTCCTCTCGCTTGTATTTGCAGTTGCATGCTGGTACAAAGAACATGCCTCAAATCAGTTTTGTGTGTTGGTCTTTTGTGTTTTTTTTAAGGCTTAAAATTCTTGAGAGTCTGCTTGACTTTTGCTCATTTCAGCTGTTGGAGGTTGTGCTCTGGAAATGAATGTACCTAGATCTGCTGTAACAGTAAGCCACGTGAACTTGCTGCCTCCTCTTTCCCCTCATCAAGGCACCTTTCCAGCTCTAGTCCACAACCCTTTTCTGCTGCCAGGCCAGGGCTGATGCTTTGTGTATGGAGGAAGCAGGAACAGCTGCTGCAAACAGTGCACACTGGCTAGATTACATAAAAGAGGCTGGTGAATAAAATGTCAACAGGCAGTATTTAGTAGCAAGGAGGCCAGCACCAATCAAAGCGTACACAGTGTACTGGGGGTAGAACAGAAACTAAATGGAAACAGGTTGCACGTTTGTACATTGATACTTTAACCAGCTGACCTGCAGCCTGTGAAATAACTTCTCGGTTAATAATTAATTGGGTGATAGTAAGACAAGTCATAGATTAATTTTAGCTAGTAAAACTGGCCACATGAAAGGTGCAGAAATATTCAAAATGATCAAATAAGGGAATTTTGAATTCTATTTCTATTGTGATGCTGTTCAGATTTGCTTTCTGCAAACGTGTTCCCCTGCTGGCTTGACAGTTTGCTGTTTTGATCAGCTTATGAAACGTGCATGACTGTTGTTTGACCATCCCTTTTTTGTTTGTCTTCAGTGTGCTGCCTTGGTTGGTGAAGACCAGCCCCTCTGCCCAGATCTCCCTGAACTTGACCTTTCAGAGCTGGATGTCAGTGACTTGGATGCAGACAGCTTCCTGGGTGGCCTCAAATGGTACAGCGACCAATCGGAGATAATTTCCACTCAGTATGGGAATGAGGCATCCAATCTTTTTGAGGTAAGTAAAGCATACAGATTAAGGTATTAATTACACTTATTTAATGATTTATAACCTTGCAAGCAGCTGCTTCGATGCTTTATGGCACCAAGTTAAAGATATCATTATTACAAGAGGTCAGGAATGAAATAGAGTAACAGCAAACATAACTTCTTATCGCATTCTTGAACGCGAACCAAACAAATTGTAAAACTGTTACCAGTTTACAAACATGGCTTTACATTGTGCCGAAGTACAAAAGTGGAGATAAGTGACGACTGATAAGCCAAGGAGGACCTTTGTCCCTTCGTTTGGCTTCGGACCGCGACGGTCCGCCGCCTTATCAAAACTTTGAGCATTTATTTCAGCGCAAAGGCAGTAATCCGGCGCAGATCTGAGAGAATGCATCCATAGTAAATTCTGGACACGGTGGCTGAATTGCAACATGCTTCTCAAAGGTTGGAGTGTAAAACTTTAATCTTTGCCCCACTTCACTGTTCTTTCTCCCTCCCTCCCAATCCCTTACTTTCCTTCTGTCTCTCCCTTTCTGTTCTCACCTGGTGGCAAACGAAGTCCACAGAGGGTGATGATCTGGCCATGGCCATAAAGCCATCAGTTTTGGGACTGAGTTCCAGTCCCCAGTTCATTATAAGTCTTTATCAGTGCCAGAGATAGACAAGAAAGGCTGAGATTGGCTGCTTTAGACTTGCCTCAGGAGGAAAATTCCTGTCTGAGGTGGCAGTGCATGTGCATGTGCATGTGCATGCCGACAGTCCTGTCATGTGGTGACAATTCCAGGGTCTCTGCTGTGTGTTTTTCTGCATGTGCGTCCACAGTGGTCTTGCCGGCAACAGTTGATAACGGACTATATTTTTTCCACGTTTGGCCGCCTCCCTTCCACCGCCACCTTTTTTCAGAGTCTCTTTATATCACATTCTCCTTCTGTAGACCACCCTGGATACATTCACACATAAAAGGATGGGGGTCTTAAGTACTAGCTGGTGTGACCGTGGCTCCTCTGTCGTCTGAGAGTGATATGGCTTGCAGCCACTGAGTGGCTCTGGGGATGGATAAAAATACCAATGAAAAGTGTATGTATGTGCACGTGTGTGTACGTGTGTCATTTTAAAACACAATAGAACTTAGCACCCACTGCGGACCCTGATGGAGGAGGTAGCTCTTAGCATGAAGCTCTGTGTGACTTGCAAAATGGGATTGAGCCTGTATTTGTGCAGCTGCATGTGCACATGCACACCAGAGTATGCGTTTGCCTTCACATGAATACTGTACTTGCAAGTAAGAGGGTGATGTTTTCACACACTCAACCAGCCAGCAGCTATTGTAATACTGCTGAGGGCATGGAAAGGCTTCTAATTAAGTCTTGAAAACTGGGGTTTCAAAGCAAGTCATATACTTTCTTGACCAGAGTTTTCTCGTTCTTCTTTTTCCCCTCCATCTTTGGAAAGCTAGTAGTCACCATATGAAGTTCACAGTTCATCATGCTGCAGGACGCAGCTAATCCTACTTAATCTGACAGAGGAAAGTTTGCTGCTTGGCAAGGATCAGAAGGCTGAGGCTGTAGCTGTACTTCCTGCACCCCCGTGATTGGCCTCTGCAGAGAACAGAAAGACATCCCTTCAGAAGTTGAAGATTATAGAAAGTGTTAATAACTGGCCAGCTTTAAAGCCAGTAGGAGTATTCTTTATATTTCTTGTAGTCTCTCATCTTCTTTGGTATATACCTGTACCTCAAAATTCAGCAGCTAGCGGATAATCAAAGCTCCTTTGAGTCACATGTGGAACAGCTGGGTGCAGCTGTCACACTGAGGCTCCCCCTCTTCAAATGTCTCCCATCAAACACGCCTGTGCCCTGGAAGTTTGAACCTGCAGTCACTGGTTAAGTCCACAGTTTAAATGATTTGCAGCTTTGACAGAAAGACAAACACCTGCTGTTTTTCTTGTTCTTGGACTTGTGTTCATGCTGCAGTTCCATATGAGCTTGTGGCGAATGTATGAACAAGGTTTGGTTTGGTTATACAACACAGTTACGCCTGGAAATGTTGTCATCAGAGAAAGTCTTATTTGGCTACTAAAGGGTCAATGGAAATTGTTAGCATGTATGTTCTGTAAACAGCATACAGTCGCAGGCTGTCCGCTGGCTGGCCTTTAGCTCGATTCCCTGCCACTCTCCCAACTGTCCCTGACACAAAATGCGGAGAGTGATACACCACACCCCCATCTTTTAACACACACACACACACACACACACATCCATAGCTGCTCTCTGTCCTGGCTTGGCGTGTTTGACACCTCTTCAAAACGGGCCGACCGTGACAGTCCACAGTCTATTTTGGGCTGCAGTTGTTAAGGGGTAGTTAGTCCAATAAGTTCCCAGTGTACTGCCAAAGATAACAGCATAGAAGTGTGACCCAATACCTTTTTAACCACAGGTGTCTTCTCAAATTTCATGTCAAGCTTCAACCGTTTGATTGATGGAAATGCACATCCTCGATTTGGGCTTATTCGGATTCCAGTGTAGACGTCCTGGTGACGGTCACACAGGGATGTGTCATGGCCGCATGATCATGCACACACAGATGAAGGAATTTACAGCTGCTGTAGGCCGTGAGTTAGTGTGCATGATTCTGAGAGAAAACTGGCGCTCAGTTTACTTTTTGGCATGCTGTCACCGCTACACGTGTCCTTTTGGGAGGTACACCGATAATAGATGGACAGGTGGAACACAGGGACAAGAGTGAAACAAAGAGAGGTGGATGGACAGAAAAGGCCAGTAAGTGACAAGACAGACAGACAGTGAGGCATGGGGACAGATGGGTAGTGAAACAAACAGTCACACAGACAAGGAGAAGCTTGGACTTCAGCCAGCCCAAACCAAAGCCCTTGGATTGGAAGTAAAAGGTTGTAGGCTTAGTAAGTAGTAAAATAAGATGCCGTGGCTTAAAGCATTACTCCAACATTGGGCATGCCGTGATTGTACACATGTGAGCTCACATATGCGGGTCTTTATTTATGCAAACTCTTTATATCACCCTGCAGAATGTCGTACGTGATGGCATCAGACTTCAAGAGGCATTATGCTGCTTTGTTTCGTATGTTTTGTGCCTTATTGGGCAGATGCACAGGCGCTTACTCCTAAGTAAAGGCAGATTGGATTGATTGGATCGTGTTTAGGAGGCTTTGATAAAACATGCTGTGATGAAATGTTGTTTTCCTCAATCAGCTCTGCCTTCCCTGCAAACAAGGCATAAGCGCAGATTAGCTCACACATTTGTTGGCGATATACAGTAGCTCCTGCGAGCTGAAACAGAGGTGTAGGGAAAGTCACACATCCTCTGAGAGGGATCGTCATGCCCACACACACAAATACACACACACATGCACGTACGCAAACAGCAGAAACCCTTATTGTCCCTTCTCCTATTCCCTGCTGAATGCCAGTTGCGTATATTTTGCAAATTTATGCTGACATCTGAGAGTACACCACCCGCACCAGTTCACTGCTCTAGCACAGGGTGTATGAATTATCATATTCTACTGTATAATATGATTTTCTCAAGTGAGTCTTATTAGAATACACCACACTTTCCTCATCTAAAGTTCCTTTCAGTTCTACTGTGCTGATACATTATTTGCACCGTCTGATGGAAGAAATCCTCCATCGCTGTCGAGCCGCGCTTTCAGACCTGCAGCTATGCCGCTTCAAGATGCGAAAATGAAAGGGAGTGTAGACAAATAAGCGCAGATGTATAGTAGTGAGATCCAGACATGGGCTGTCCAAGCTCGTGTCATCTTGGAGCGCTGTCAGATCCTCTCCACAACAAGCGCTCTCAGCCCACTGTGGGCTCCCCCGCCCCCCCTTCCCTCCGTCTTCTCACTCCCAAGGCAAAGCATTTGTTCTTGGCTGATGGAAAGTTGGAGCATCAGTGGCTAAACAAATATATTTTGGCCTGCAACAGTCGCTTCTGGGAAGAATAGCTGGGAGGAAGAAGGAGAAAAGAAGTATAGTTAGCAGCGGGGTGGATGAGGAAAAAAAAAAAAAAGGGGGAAAAGTCCCCTCAGGGAATGCATGGAAAGAGCACAAGAGAACATCTTTTGGTCTGGTGGTAGCTGCTTGGGTGCCTGTCTAGCTCTGTCACACACTCACATACACACACGCACATACACTCAGAGCATGGTCTCAGTGGGCCTCTGCTGCTGATTGAGGCATGGTTTGGTGCTGCTGCCCCAGCTGATCCCACAACCCCCAGTGGATACCCATCTCTGTCATCACACCGGAGCCACTGATGTGTGTAAGAGTGTGTGTCTTTGCATGACTGAGACACACCCAATACAAAGATCAGATAGAAAAGTCTTCGCTGGCCAGACACAACACTTTCATCGCTTTCAGTTTTGTGTGCATATTGGGTCAAAATGACTATTTTTAGTACCTGGGGTAATCTTCACTAAGAGCCTTTCAGGCCTTTTTCACTTTAACCTGTTCAAAACACTAAGCCAATAATCCACCCCCACTCCTCAGACTCATGCTCTCAAACACACAGTAACATGTTGCAATGATGCACTATGATAAGACCAACCTCACTTGTATTATTTAATAGAGCACTCTTAAGAGTGGGAGAGGGGCACAATCACGATTCACAGTATCTTTTTACATTCCTCTCCTTCTGCAAAGGGAAGAAGCAGGAGGTGTAGGGTGGTGTAAATAAGAGATGAAATGAAATGATAAAACAGTGACTGTAGGGGATGCACAAAGGACTTTGACAGAAATTGTTAAAGGAGAACTTCGGTATTTTTCAACCTGTACCTATGTTGTAGCATGCTATTTGATCATTTACTCACCCAGAAAGTTGTGGCGCAACTCGAACTCCATCAGAAAATATTTACAGATTACACGAGATCAGCATAAATCCATATAACGGGCGCAATGGGGCAATCGTTGCTCGCCCACTAAATAAGGCATTATCTGCCACAAAACGCCTTGGTTTTACCAATGTGTTGTTAGCAAATACTAGTCGGATCCCTCCGTGACCTGTATACAGCATGTTCC
>JAVQJG010049498.1:0-11403 GCA_036024015.1 Craterocephalus amniculus | reverse complement strand
GGAAGCCAGCCTGGTCTGGCCTCCTTTCCAACACGATATGATTTAAATTAATGATTCACCACAAGTGGGCGCTGTTTCAATGGAAAACACGGCGATTGGAGAAACAGTGAGGCAGAATCCTCTTTCTATTCGCTCTAAAATTAAGAGTTTCAGAACAATGACAGCCACGGTCTGAAAATTAATACATGAATGCAGCAAAAAAATAGAGGAGGCTGTGCTTCCCTTTGCTTCTGGGAAAAAACGCCACTGAGTATTAATACACTTTAGCATTGTCAAACGTGTTGTTTTGTTTCGTTAGAGCACCATAAACACACCAGGTCTGAAGCCTTCTCATGGTGGTTTAGCACACATAGTATGCATTGGTCTTTACAAAGATCACAGAATACCATCCTATGTAACAATTGCCGTTGCATTTTTTGTTATTTTAGATCATATACAGGGTGAATAACAAGTAAATCATAACAGCCTTAAAAAGGTTTGTTGACTAAAACCAAAATTGCATCCGAATCAGCCAAATGTGCTTTACATGTACTGCAAATGCATTGGAGAAATGGAGCATTTTATGCACAGATTTAAGTACCAAGTTTCCAGGGGGAAAGAAGGTCAGGGATTAAAATGAACAAGACCTTGGTGTAATCACTACATTTCTGTCCAACTATCCAGTCTGTAAGTATATAACAGACTGGCGCCAAGCTGGCCTCATGCTTTTTGACATCATTCCAGTTGCAACATCCTCTGGTAGGTCCCAAAATGATGCATCTTCTTTGATACATTCTTAAGCACACATCAGACACAGTCAAATATTAATCTGCTGAACTTTCTTGCCAAACAACATCTGTCTCTAAACATGAACTAAAATTCTCAGTTTTTCTTTACTGGCTTTCAAAAATACGCTCCTCCATCTTTAGAACATCCAGTTGTGCAGTTATTTACCAATTCATAAAAATTCAAATACTTGCAAGAAAATGTAGCAAACAGAAGAGCAACTATAAGCATGAAAACACATCAGATTTATTCAGCCTGCCTTGTTTACCGGTTCACGGAACACTGCATGCAAACAGAATGCAAATGCATTTGATTTAATCAGGTGATGCTGAGGTAATTGTATTTGGAGAAATGTCCAAGAATTTTTTCATCATTATCAGTGGGGGGTTTTCTTTATGAAATCCATCCTAAACAAAAGCTATCATCTTTCCCAAGCTGTGTGATCTTCCTTTGTCACATGCGGATGTGGATGCGTCTTTAATTTCCTTTCAATTAAAAGTAAATATACGCCTTTATTTTTCCCCCACTGTGAAATCCAAACAAGAGAAGTCAACATGAGCAGACAGGTGAGGAATATTCATTTATATCTGCCTGCCATTTTTTCTTTCCGTTTTCTTTTTTTTTTTCATTGATGCCAATGATGTGAATCAGCAGGCAACACTGAGCCTGCATGCCTTCATGCTTTCTATCAAACGCACCCACAAGGTTGTAAGAAAAAAAAGAAGAAGAAATCCTCCCTGCCAGCTTGTCTTGTACAGAGCTGGATGGGATAGACAAACACCAAACAAACAAACAAGTGAAACAGCATAAACTTTACTTCATCATTAAATGGCTGTTAATCCACAGCTCTTGTGGTTACAGTTTTTCTTCCCTTTTTATTGTCACGTTGCTCATCACAGCAGTTATTAATGCAATGACAGCAGATCTGCTTATAGACAGAGACTGCTGACCAGTGTGTACACATGTTCTCCCATATTAGCCCTTTGTGTTCATGGTTCATGATATGTAGGATGGCTAATACTGTTTAGTAATAATTAAAGAAATGTTCTTAAATTTTCTTTCATGAGATGTAATTCCTCCCAAGTACTGCTCTGGTGTTGTTAATGATGATATTGATGTAAGCATTATTTTTAATCTTAATCTTTGTATCATTAAGGCCAAAACTACCTTTTAGTTTTGATGGTCTTAAGGCAAGTTTTATTTGAAGCATTTTGAGTGAAATTCCTTTGGCTTCCACAACGCAAACTACATCTGAAGTTGAAGCAGTAGTAAAAACAACAACACTGTATTAAATTTTCTCATTTCACATCAGGAAGGACACTGGTTTACCTTAAGTAATACTGAGTCAAGGACTTGATTGAATTTCACTGATGTCGTTACAAGGTCACATTTCAGTGTGTAATAAGAATGTAAATTTAGTTATCCTGCCCCTCCTCTCTCTGTCACTCCCTGTCTTGTGCTGGGGACTCTTGTTTGTTCTCTTAAGTTAGCTGGTTCCTTCTGCCCTACAACAAATTATGGATGATCCCATCCTTTACAAATGTTTTATTGCATCTGTCATAAGCCAGAGGTGGTGTACATAGCTGGAAGTCTTGTGTATCAGCCTACCACCCTGCATGAAGTCAGGCCCTATTGGCAAAGATAGCAGTTGAATTAAAGTCTAAGTAAAACTGAAAAACAATCTGCATTATTAGTTTTTTCTGTATCATAGACAAAGGTGTTGTTAACCACACAGTCAAATGTAAATGATTTAAACAGTCAACAAAGAAATAAAATTAGCTACCAAATCAAAAGGCAACTAACCCTGCTCTCAGAGGGTGTGTCAACATCCTGACTGACAGGCCTCGGCTCAAATGACACAAAAGGCAAAGAGAACAGACCCAAACATATCAAACGAACACCACCGATATATTCCAGTCACCTTCCAGCTTTGGACTAAAAACTGATATTATTCAATTTTGAAACTTACATTCTTGTGGCAGGTATTTTTTAGTAATTAAGTCAGCGTATGGATGCAGTGTTAGCAAGCCGGCAGGCTAGTTAGTGAGAGACGCAGTACCATACCAGTGTGTCTGTTAATCCTTGATGTCTCTAGTAAAAGACTGTAAAAGAAGCAGATAAATGTGTTGGTGGTGTTCCTGGGCTCTCCACCACTGCAGAAATTCATCCACAGTTGCCCTTCTGCAACTGTGCTGCCCTAAAACCCCCATGATGCCCCGTTGACTGCGCTGGTTTTTCCAGGTTTGCAATGGTATTCCTTTTGGTTCTTTTTTTGCTAATTCTGTTGGCTTTTTTTCAGTAGAAAAGTTGAACATATTAATGGAGCAGTGGAGGCCAACTTGACTGGAAAAAGAAAAAAAAAGATTAACTTAAATATTTCCCTTAAAAACTGCTGTTCCTAACATTAACCTTTAATATATATAACAAAAAGATAAATGGACCAACTGAGCAACCGATTTTCTGGTTTTCTGAGCCTTATGACCTCAAAAGTATTATTAAAGGATTTGAAGTTGTCTACCAGCCTCTGACTGGTTGACTGTTGTGTCACCTCAAAGTTCCTGTCTCTGGTGCAAATAAAACCAGAGAAAAATCCTTTGAAGGCATGTTGTCATTTGAGGAGCTCCCCATTCCTTTTTCCCTCAGCAAAAACTCTGAACTGTTTGGTCTCAAAACATCTTTTTATGCATATTCTCCTTGGAACCAAAACATGGACTTCTTGAAGAATAATTCTGCCGGACAGTAGGATGTGGGAATTTGGGGTTAAATATCAGTAACAGAAATGAGATTTAAATCCTTATTATGTCATTACGTACAGCGAATAAAAACAACTTTGCAGGTGAGGTTTAAAGTTTCAGTATAATAATAATCAGAGTTGATTTTTTTTCTTCCGTTTTTGCAGTGATTGTTACATTTGGGTGGTCTCTGGTGTGGCAGCTTATCTTTTCTCAGCCAACATTTTCTCTCTTTGCCTGCCTGTCTCACTTTCTTTAATTGTGCAGCAGCAGCACAAAGTGAGTTATAGAGTTACAGGGGCTGCTGCCGTTTCCTTGCAACGGTTTGTTGTTTTGACCTCGTGCTATCTGAAGAACTTTTGAATAACAGATCTTGCAGAGTCCTGTATGATTTTCTGAGAGGCATCATGCAAAATGAATAGGGGTGGCACATTTTATTGAAGTTTGATTTAAAGAGGGGAGGGGTGGAGTGTAGAGGACAGAAACGGGAAGAAAAGGAGGAAAGAAAAGAGGAGAATCATAAATTATTTTACTCATATTCAGCCCTGCCGATGTATGTGGGGTTGGTAAATAATGCATCACCCCAGTGCATAATTAGGACAACAACACTAGCCTATTCTTTTTCCTCACTCATGCTTCAATTTAACTATGTAGCTGTTTGAATTTTTTCTCTTTTCTCCTTCTTAATGGATGCTGAAGCCACCTGACTGATCCTTGAAAAAAGCCGTCTAAAATGCCTGCACTTGAAGTGCTTCTGTTGTTTTTCACTGCATGGTGGTGGCGGGGGGGCTTAAAAAAAAAAGTCCATGTTCACATTTTAATGATATAGGTTATCACATGAATTCTCATTATCATTTAGAGACCAAATAAGTAAGCGAAGGTAATATATCCTAGAACACAGGAGGTGCCCTGGTAATGTTTGTCACCAGCTATGTACATTGGCTCCATAGATTCATTACAGCCCAAATGCCCTCATAGTTGATTCTAACACAATGTGACAAAATGCAAAGCACTGTTAAAAAAAAGGGGGAAAAAAGAGGCCAGGGAATAAAACAGGAAAGAGGAGGCGGTCATTATTTAATGTGTGTCTGGATATGTGTGAGTGCGCGTGTGTGTGGATTCCTCTCGTTTTTCTTCACCGGTAGATAACACGTTTTTGGAAGAACTGCCTTGAAGCATTATCCCCTAGACATGATACATGGCTAATCTTCAGCTTTGAGCCATTACGCTACATTTATCTGTGACCCCCTCTCTCTTTATATCATTACAGTTAAAGTCCATAAAAGTGTGTTTAGACAAAGAAGAAGGCATTACCTGCTCAGAAACCCCAAGTGCTATTAGAGGCTTAGAACCCTGCTGGCATGTACTGGATATTAAATATCCTTTATCTTAAACTCTCTCTCTCTCTCTCGCTCCGCTCAAAGTAAGCTGATATCTTACTCTGCTCTGCCTTATATTGCCATAGGCGTAATAAATACACAGATATCAATGGGCCAAGTTTGTCCTGGTCTCAAACGATTATGCGAGGCATGCCTTCCCTTTATGTTCTGGGAGTAGCAGGAGAGCTTTTATTTATTTTCATGGGAAGGTAAGGACAGATATAGTTACAAAACCAGACACATTGAAGGAGCAGTGCACGTTATCTCCTGAACTCAGGAAGGGGGCGGGGGGGCAAACCACCCAGGCTTTGGACACACGCTCATGTAAGCAGTCAGTTGCAAACCATCTGCATTTGAACTCATTTATATATTTACATGTATGGCACAGACATGCAGATTTCTTGCCAAACACACATATTCTGGGCCTTTTCACATGGCGTCCTCGGGCCCGGGTCCGAGCGATTACTGTGGAGTGATTTAAAACAGCTAAAATTTAAAATATGACTGCCTAGCTGGCATCCATAGTGGACAAAAAAACACTAAATAACAAGACAAATTCGCTTCGTTTTAAACATACTGAGCTGTTGCTTGGCTGAAGACGTAAGGGTTTGTTGCTTCCTCGGTTGTTGGCTATCAACAAAGTTTCCTCAACACTGCCACCTAGTGTTCTGGCGGCTGGCGCTGACATTAGCAAGCGTGTCCGAGCCTGGTTCAAGCACTGTCATGTACGGTGGCCCAAAAGTGTCACACAATTAAGCACAACACTACAAAATTAACCACAACACAACAAAATAAGCCATAACACTACAAAATTAACCGCGACACAACAAAGTAAGCCACAACACAACACAAAAGCCACAATGGAAGTTGTCTTTTTTTTTATTTTTTTAAAGATTTTTCCACCGGAAGTTAGCTACACCAAGTTTCGGACTATGCTGAGATCCCAAAGTGGCATTTTAGTGGGCTATACCACTCGGCTAGCGGCATGTAGTGTTTGTAGTGTTGTGGCTTATTTTGTTGTGTTGCGGTTAATTTTGTAATGTTGTGGCTTATTTTGTTGTGTTGGGGTTAATTTTGTAGAGTTGTGCTTAATTGTGTTGTGTTGTGGTTAATTTTGTAGTGTTGTGGCTTATTTTGTTGTGTTGCGGTTTATTTTGTAGTGTTGTAGCTTATTTTCTTGTGTTGCGGTTTATTTTGTAGTGTTGTGGCTTTTGTTTGCTGTGACACTTCTGGGCCACCGCAGTCACGTGAACACAACTTAGGAATGATCCGGGCCTGAGCACAGCATGTGAAAAGGCCCTCAACTTAATCACTTAACTCACCAGCTTAGAGCGGGGGGATCCAGCATATAATATCTGTGCACAGGACAGAGTTTATATTTTACATGGTCATTTTACCTTGTTGTTCTGTATGTTTTGAAGGCAAAATACTGAGACTTGACTTGATGAAGCACAAATATTAGAAAAATAAGTGAACACATTTGCCTTTTAAGTCTCTGTCAAACTGTCATGCATAATTGATAATATAATCATGTGTATGTCTTCATACTGCACTCTTTCCAGCTGCTGACACTAAGATAAAATGAAGAATACTTTACATTTAGATGAGAAAAATTAGCAACAGAAAGAAAGAGAAAAAGGAGTAAGTCCATCAAAATGAATGACTCACTGATTGCACATATGTAGGAGTCCAGGCCATTTTAGTTGGCGAAAGCGAAACCTTTGGCGTGACTCTGTTCCTCTGCCAATGGGGTTAGCGTCCATAACTTCCGGATTCCGATCAGCCATGAAGAGCGTTCCCCTAGGAAATCACCTAGTTATTCATTTTTATGGACTGAAAAGGGATAAGTCCAACTTCCCCCTTTTACCACATAATATACCATGTAGAAACCATTTTTCTTAGAAATATTAAAATAATATCAGGTATAGCTCCTTTAAATTATGTATACAGCACCAGTTCATGGCATGTCTTCTCACTGCTTAAACAATCAAACAAAACAACAACAAATAAAACATGTAGTTTGATATAAGTACAATAAAATCCAATCCAATTCACTGTAATCCCATTGGATTACAATACAAAATTATTGTAATCCAATCCAATTAATCTCGACCCTATTCATTCCATTTCTATTCATATAATTCCATTTCATAAAAACTAGCCCATGTAAGAAAGTCCACAGAGAACACTGAGTTTTTATTTTGACTAAATTAGTGATTCTGATCATGCATGGACCAACAACCAACACCAGAGAGAACTCTCTCTTTAAGGCCCACTACAAAGCCTTTTATCATTTTTTGCTCTTTATTGCCAACACCAACCCAATCACCAAAGATACAGGGCCTAAAAATGTAATTGCTTATTTTACTGACTCAAATATTAAAAGAGCCATCCATCCATTTCCTTCTTATTCCAATGCTAGAAGAATGGGGCACCTTGCTAGGTTCATTCAGTAATGATTCTGAGGTATAATAGGTTAAATCCTTTGTTTATTAACACTGATGAGCGTGCTTCTGTCGGAATGTTGTGTATTTCCCATCAGCTGGGATTTAGAGCTCTAAATTAAATATCTGGAGTACATAAACATATTTTACTTGTTTTATTATAGGAATCAACCCCAGCTTTAGTCCCTCCTGATTTATACTGTACACAGAGCAGAGGGGGAAATGATCATGATCTTATACTTATCAAGATTATAAACCTGTACATCAGCAACTTTACTGACTAAGCCAGCAATGTAAATATGATGTAACACTAAACAATCGAACAAATTGGTTATTATTTACTAATAGCAACATCAGTGTCTCATTATGAGAACAAACCAGAAATAAGGGTATTTTCTAGGTTCTTTCTTCTCCTTGTTTTGTACACTTATTTCCCCATGTATTTTAGTTTTGTGCAGTGTTAAAACACTCTATTATCACCTTAAACATCAACCAAATACCACCTTTTAGTAGTTAAATGCAGAAGGAACTCGATTTATCCATTAGTCTTAATCTCTCACTCTTAACCTGGCATGATGAATACTTGCCTTATTAAAAAAAGTTGTTCCTGCGAAAATTTTTATGCACCTCCTCTTTAAAACATGAAAAGTCAGATGGTCCACTTTCACTCTGCATTCACACTGAAAATCAAGTTCAAGCAAGCTTATGATCTTCTTCTCCACGGGAGGTTTTTTGTTCACCCTGAACAGAAACTGCTGTTTCTGATTGAAGGCTGTGCCTCCCCAGTCAAACTCCTCACCTACTACAGTACACAGTAGGAGTAAATTGATTCTCATCCGAATCAAGATTTTATTGATCAAGATTCTGAATCAATCTAAAATTCCCAAGAATTATTTAAAAAAATAGCATTTAATGACTACTTTCAAAGCTACAGTTAGGTGACAAAGAAATGTTAAAGTCTGGAAGATAAGCAATAAATATCACCTCTGTCAAAAGATTGCCTCTGTGTTAACAATTTTTTAATCACTTAATTAACCTTGAAAACCTCCTGTTTTCCATAAACATAACCAATTTTCTTTCAACTAATTAAACATAATTCCTAATTGAGGGCATTATTAGCCTACAAATAAAAAATTAATAAGAGCTCTTTCTATCTTATAGGAATGTGGTTGTACTGCGTCCTTTTTGAAAACTTTATAGTTTGCTGCTGCTATAAAAGGTATTTTTAACCACCTAACAGCCTAAACACTAGCAAAACCTTATTCTTAAAGCTTGTGTAATTTGTACTTTTTTTTCCAAGACTTCGTTCTTCTACAGTTTTTTCCCTTCCCCTTCTTCTTCTCTTCATCCTTGTGTTCTTTCGGCTCAACACTGCCACCATGGTTTCTGGTGGTATTACTGCACCTTCTGCTTCGAGTGACTGATGGTTTTGTCGGCGCGTCATTGACATAGAACTGCAACTTATAGAATGTGAACTAAACGATCCTACGATCTTCTGATTTTGGCGGATCGTCTACACTTTCTAGCCGTCCACGATCTAATATCGTCATGTCGCACACCCCTACCTAAGAATTGGAATTGAAATGAATTGAGTTGTTAAATTCAGGATTGCAGGATGCAGACTCCATATTAAGTGGGCTGGTCTGTCACTCACTCCCGGGCTGCTTTCTCTCTCCAGTCCGTTCCTGCAAGGGTGTTGCCTTTTTTAAACAGCTATGTCTGCACCAGTGACTGCTGGATTAGACCCCGCTAGTGGTTCCTTAGTGCCCTCACAACCACTGTTGGAGCCCATTTCTCCCCTGTTGCCGGCTCCTCGCACTGAGGCCCAATCACAAACTGCCCCTTACACACTAATCCTTTGCTATCGAGTGACTCGAAATGAAGTAGCACTCGCAGCCACCGAGGGACACTTCAATCGGAGGGGGAGGGCATGAGAAAATGGGCAGTAATGAGGCGCCCTCTTCCCTCCATGGAAAACGGAAGCACTCGTCTCCATGTCAACACAGAGATGCCAGTGTAGTTGTGTACAAGTTGCGAGGCCTCGTTATTCCACACTCTCCCCGAAACATCATAAATCCAGCAGCCATTACAATGACAGCAGCTACATTATACTTTGGTTAGTTTATAGTGACTCCCCACGTCTCTCTGCTCCAGTACTCCCATTACTACCGTTTGATATTTACGATCAAATTTATGAATGAAAGCTGATAATTGTGTTTAAATAACATCAAATGTCACCATAAAGAAACTTTTGCTAGTTTCATTTTATCTTCCTTCACTTGGTGATTGTCTGTCAGTGTGACAAACACGCAGGACACATGCAGAACTCTTGTGTTAACATTGTTTCCTCCTTTTAGCCGTTGCACTGGCTGGAAAGTCTGCATCGATGCAGACTATCGCTATCTGCGGGTTTAACACTCCACTTGCCCTCAAACCTACACGGTTACAGCCAATGGGTTTAAGACGGCCCTTAATATGGCAGGGCCTCTTCGAGAACAAGCAAACGGAGGGTTAGTTTGGAATTGATCCTGAGTGTTCATCTTCCACCCCCTCTGCCTGATGGCACCTCATTCTGACAGCATCCCCTCGTCTATTCCGGCTGAAACCTTTGGTCTTCACGGTACCCCAGGCGATATCAAGTCAAACCTCCAGGGTATTGAAAGGACTATGTTCTCATATGAGACTGTGCCAGTTTGTTATTAGCGGCAAGATGTTTACTGTGTTGTATGTGAAGTTCTTATGTGAGAGGAGGAGGAAATGTACAGTTAGGTTGATACAGTAATTAATGCATTGGAGTTTATTTGTTTAAATAACCTAAATATTTTTTGAATAGTTCTAAATGTATGTTCACAAAAGTGATCTTTTACAAGTTTATCCCTCCAAATGTGCATTATAAAATGGGAGTGACAGTTTGTTCAGTCAGCCTGTGGTTCTCCTGCATGTCACTCAGTTTAACTCCTCCTGACTTCTGATTGGCTGGATCTATCACACAGGGGGAAGTAGGAAATGTTGGGGTCGTGTTGAATAAGAAATCTGTCTCCATCCTGGTTTTTATTACTCTGAAGAGTGAATTACGCACCAACCAGTGAACTGTCACGTTACAATTCTTTTTTTTTCCAAAGTTATTTTAACTTGTGCTGTCCAGCATTGTAGCAAGCAGAATGATGGTGTCTGATTGCCTTGTTGTATTGGACAGATTTTGCTTTGCCAAGAGGAACTTTATAAATATACCCTCCCCCCTTGATATTCTGAATCCATTTATTTTATTTTATTTTTGTTTATTTGAATACTTGATTACAATTGTATTTTACATAATATTGCTGGACCTGACAAGAGGAGAAGGGAAACTAAGAAAGGAAATGATAGGGGGTGAACCAAAATATTGTGAGACAGAATGAAAGATAGAGGAGAAAAAAGAGAGGAAAGACCAAGAAAAAGGAAAAGAATACAGCCAACTGTTGCATCCCCACAGCATATTGAACTGTCTTTGCTGTGAAAAGCAAGTAAACCCCTACAGGATAATCTGCCGGGGGCCGACAAGTTGAAAACCACTTGAAACAGAACAGCTTCCAAAGTATAACACAATCATAGACAAGTACATACAGAAATACACAAATGGAGCTGGAATGATCAAAACATAAGTCGCAATTGATACATACCAATTGATACCACAGTCACAGTGTCAGCAGGGTAGAGGAAATAAAAGGTGCTTTACGCTGAGTGAAGGTGTCTGCAAGGATCAGAGGAGGCCCACAGGTCCCAAGACCTGGGCCACCAGCAGCCCCCCAATGGCCCAGATCCCAGCCGCTTCCCCAATGAGACAGACATGAGACAGACATGTGTCGCCGCCGAGAGACAGGGTACGCTAAAACAACTGATACCGGGCGCTGCTGGAGGGATGGAGACAGGAGGTCAGTATTAAAGGTTCCATATTATACACTTTATTCCCAATCTGAGACCATTCTTTAACCCTTGTGCTCTCTTGGCTCATTTCAAAGAATATCACAGGGTTTTTGGTTTGGTTTCTTTTATTTTTTTTTCCTGTTTCTTACCTTTGGGATCATGTTAGCTCTGGGAGCTCTT
>JAVQJG010049477.1:0-15877 GCA_036024015.1 Craterocephalus amniculus | reverse complement strand
GGGCAGTTCGCTCAGGATCAGTTAAATAAAAAATATACACATATATATATATATATACATATATATATATATATATATAATATGTGTGTTGTCGTCCACCTTACTTCCATTGTCATTGTATGAGCAGCATTATTATGCTGATAGCAGATATGATGAAATAAATGTCTCATTAGCTCAAAATTTGGATTGTTTTCTTTTGATTTTGAATTTTTTCTTAAATAATCAATGAACTACCCAAGCATGATGTTAATTTCTGAGTCACCATGAAATGCTGCATTTTCTCCGATGTTGGCAAGATTTACATCAGTTTTCCTCCACTCCATCCTCTTCCTCCCCACGGCTGTACCTACCAGGTGGTGATGGGTGGAGCCTCAAGGTTATGGTTAATGATTCAACATCAGGGCTGCTGAGATTGACAGATAGAGGAAGAGGAAAGGCTGAGAGAGAGCTCAAGAAAAGTAGAAACAAAGTGAAGCTGAAACCCAGATACAGCACCGTACAGTAAGCTGGAGTGTGCTGCAACAGGAAAAGAAGAAGACAGTGTAATGCAAGACGGGCTACAGACGGGACATTTTACTCAGGTGTGTCCCATTTGCAGACCGTCTGAGGAGTCAAATGGGTCACACAGGTGAAAACTAGTCTACAACTGAAAGTTGATATTGTAAGCAGGTCTGGGCGATTATCTGGCTCCTTTGATCCATGTGGCTGGACAGTCACTCAATTTCTCCATTGATTTCCCACTACCAGCAGGTGAGACGATCTATTTTTGCATATCTACAGTGCTGTCAGTATGCATATTGTAATGTGTGTTTCAATTTACTTAAACTACAAACTGACAGATGTTGTCTTGTCATTTAATATTTAGATATTACATTGCGTATGACATTGAAAAATCATAACACAAAGTGTAAAGGCAGGAATTTGCTTGTGCCAATAAGGTAAAAATGTCTGGGGAGAAAGTGTGTCTAACACAGACCAGTCGAGATGGATTCTATTATTGTATGTCTTATGAGATTTCAACTGTAGTTACACACCGCCATGAATTATTAATAAATCAGCTGGAAGCCAACAGTATGCTGGGTATATCAGTATAATGGCAGCCAGCTTCATGTTCCTACTGTGCAAGCAGACAGGTTTTTCTGCTGAACTCCCATTTTCTCCTCCTCCAGATTAATCTGCTGCATAGATAATTCTTTACATAAATGCTACGGATACAGCCTGTCAGGTTTTTTGGCCATTGCAACACAAACAACGTGTAGTCACAAGCAGCAGCATGCGGCTGTTTATGTGCAGTCAGCTCAGGCTAGTGTGTAGAGCAGTTCTCCTCCATTAAATGGTGACTAATCTGCCCCGGCTGACTATTTTAATAGCAGCAAGTTCCTAGAAAGCTCATAAATTGTGTTTGTGCATAGATCTTATTGTTTGTGCTGTGGTAACAGGTTAATGAAAGACCACTGACACGCAAATCCTTGTAAGCCGTAATGTGCATAGCCATGTTTGTTTTACACACACTTGTTAACAATTGGCCTGGCAGCGGCATGGTTTTCTGTCCGTTCTATAGTCATATCTTGGCCTATTTTGATGGTGAATCAATGCTGAAAATGTGTTGCATTGATGTCTACAATTGTTGTAAAGCTTCTTATCCACCTTCTTGTCACCTTCCGTGTAGACTTCCATCAAAGAAACAGGCAGCTTCTATCTCTTTGCCACAGTTGGCTGCTCTATTGCTCGGTGACTTTATGATTTCCTTTTACATCATGTATAATTTTAGAGCTGTCCAATGTTCAGGGTGAAGCGGCTGTAATTCAGGGTCATGTGAAGTACGCAATGATCATGAGCAAACAGCCTGTCTGCTTGAGTCTTACTGAGAGGGTTTAGGCCAATAATCAGGTAATTAATGGTCTAGTGGTGTAATAACTCTCATTTTGAATGTGTTTGTAGAGACATGAACAACTTTTTGTGAAATCATATTGAAAAAGAGAAGAACTCTGGTTTACAAAGCTTGTGTAAACAGGTCACGTCACCTGAGTTATTATACTGTATGGTAAAACATGCCAACCGTTAACTATGCATTTGGTTGCTTTGCCAGTTCCAATCAAGTTGGTCATCAACTTGTATTGCAGAGGTTTATAGTCACACTTTACTGCAGGAGCTCTTAAACAGAAAGAATAAAAGAGCCAAACACAACAGGACGCTGGCCATCAAAGGGTTTTTGTAATATTTTGACAGGTTTTATGTCATTTTCAGTGCCAGAAAGTGCAAAAGATCTTTAGCAAAATCCTTCAGGGTGTGCCAGCGCTCGCAGAGCACCCTGTTGACTGTCCATCATTAGTCTGCATTATTCAGTGGTTCTCATGCTGAGCGCAGGCAAAGGAGTCAAGTTCAATACTGTGTGAAAAAGGCCTAAACACAAACAATTAAAATATCAGCCGCTTCATTACAGTACCAAACGTGTTGATTCAGATGCACATTAGACACTTTCTCATCTCACATCAAATCATCCCTTTGATTTTTATTCATTTTCTTTTCAATACAGATATGGAGAAAAAGATAGAGGACCTGAAGCAGCAGCTGGACAAGCAATGCCTGATCAACAAAGAGCTGCAGAGACAAAACAAGGACCTGGGTGAGCACAACTGTTATTATAGCAGCATGACTCTGAACTTCAAACGGCATGAGCTCAGTGCTACATGATCACATGTAGAAATTTGGTTTTGGGTTTCTTGGACGTAATGGAAAAAAAAAAGCCAACTTCGATCTAATAACACACATTGGAAAATATCTTGTACGGTACATGGAGAGACCGTGGAGTTGCTCATCAAACTTGGTGCACAAGTTGAAATGGAGTATTTAGACACATATTGATGCCGATACACACGATTACATGAATGTGTTTGTGACCAAAGAGATGACAGGTGATACATGTGCATACAAGTTCATGCTCATGACATTTGATTTAAAGAGTGCGCAAAAAGTGTAACAGATACAATATAGAGGAGCTAAACCTCATGGACAAACAGAAAAACAAGCCAAATGTGAATCAGTAACGGTGGCTCAGCCTGATTCTGACTTTCCAGCTGGGAGATGAGGGTTTCCCACTATCCTTCCAGTTTTTAGTAACTCGTTCTTGGTCCAGTTTTTGTCTCTGCAATGTCCTTACTGTAGATGTTTACACTGCCTGATATCAGGGATTTGACTCTTCCTACAGACTAGCATCTTTTCTATGCTGCAGGATGTATCTTTCCACATGGTTGCTATGACATGAGAAGCTACTCATTGCATCAGTTCAGGTTAAATAACTTGTCGCCAGGTGAAAGAGAATCACCTGTGACAGTGTGTGGGTCCTGTCACTGTCTGCCTCCGATTTATGATGCGCCCTGGCTACTTGGCCATGGGGATGCCCCTTTGGCTGACTGGCAAGCGCACATGACTCTCACACGGGAGGTTGTGGGATCGCTCCCAGCCCGGGCCCTCTGGTCGTCCTTCCACACACCCATGCAGGGATTTTCCAGTTTGAGCCTCATACCCATTTGCTGAGTTAATGTCAATGTGCCATTTTTTTATTTTTGGCCAAGCAGTGTACATAAATTGGATGCCTGAAAATGTGTCATATGTACTCATAAATCCATTTACCTCACAACGTCTGTACTGGATAAAGGACGGACCTGATCATTTAGACATGTACGAACATATTTGACTATTTTTACCTCCACAGAGCAACGGCTACAAGAGAAGGAAAAACTTTTGCAACGACTGCAGAGTCAATATCATGATCTCGGTAAGAGGCCGTCACAAGCGCCACAGATAGGGAATCACACATACTGCTGTACGTTTGATGGTGACCCCCAACCTTCTCTCTGTTTTACTTCTCCAGAGTTCCCTTCTCAGAGCAGTAGTGAGACTGAAACTGAGTTCAGAAAGAGTCGTGCAGCTGTCATCGCTTCCGAACCATTACCGGAAACCCTGGAGATGAAGCAGACCAGGGTCAAGAAAACCGTCAGGTTAGGATTCAGAAGTATTCAGCCAATCATGCACACATCACATCCCTTAAAGATGCACAACCAATTTGTAAGTTGGATGATTGGAACTACCTATGATTGAAATGTACTAAGGTTAAAATGGTGTTTTCTTTGTTTCTTTTGACTTTTTTGACCAGCGAGACGAGTCTGATTGTCAAAGCCATCCAGAAGAATGACTTCCTGAGTCGGCTTGATGATGAGCAAATAGCCATGATGGTGGATCTTTTAAGGGCGTCTAACTTCAAACCTGGGCAGGATGTGATCAAAGAAGGCAGCGAAGGCGACAGCATGTACATAGTGGCAGGTGGGGGCAGAGTATGTGGATTTCTTTGGGAATATTTGATAATAATATGTCAAAATTAGAGGATAGTGTATAGATATAGAGAGTATTTTTTAAACAAATTTTCTTCTTTCAGCTGGTGAGCTCAGTGTCACCCAGTCAGGCCAGGACCTCCGAACTTTAACTACTGGAGATGTGTTTGGAGAATTAGCCATCCTGTACAACTGCAAACGGACCGCTACAGTCAAAGGTCAGGGTCTATAACCTAAAAAAACTAACATTGAAGGTACATGATGATAAATGTTTTCAGTTTAAAGTTAGGAATTTCTGAGCTTTTTACACCCTTTAACATCGTGTCACAAAATGCAAATCCGGCTATATGAAAATGTACAATGAAAATGGAATCAGATCATAACAAAATAAGGCTTTCATGAAAATGTGGAGTTATTTTCTTCTTTTACTTAATTATGGAGGGGAGTGTGTGAGGTCAGTTATAAAACAGTCAGTTGGGGGCTGACTGCAGTTGTCCAAATATAGATAGGAAAAGAAGTTGCATTCATTTAGGCTACAATGCATCAGTTTATTTCTATTGATGATGTTGCAAATTACTGTTATGATGCAGCAAAGACGTCTGTACATCTGTGGTGCATGGAGCGGCAGACCTACAGAACCATCATAACCAACAAGTCCAAGAAGAAGCGGGAGCAGCTCATGGGCTTCCTGAAGACGTGAGTTCATAGATTTTCTTTGCCAGAACTGATGAGAGAGTAAAGTTGATGGTTATATCAGCTTGAATTTTATGTCAAATGATCATAAATGTTTTTTTCTGCATTCACATTCAACATGACACTGAGCTTATAACTTTATTGTGATTTCCATTTCCTGCTACAGGTCTCGCACTCTGAAGGACCTCGAAGATGTGCAGCTGTCTAAAATCATTGACTCCATGGAGGAGGTGTGTGCGTTTGAAGCTTCTCCAAGTGAAAGCATATTTAAATGCACTTTATTAAAAAAATCACATGTTATTTATTGGTCAATGTTATCAACCTAAACATAATTTATTTTTCACACCGGTAAGCTGGGAAATAATGTTTTTTTCATGTTTATATATATATTGATTTCTTTTTTATTTAACCATTTCCAGGTGAAGTACCAGGACAAAGATGTTATAGTTCGTGAAGGAACAGAGGGAAATACTTTCTACATCATCCTAAAAGGAGAGGTAATGTGGAACATGTCAGCAAACCCATAGATGTGGCTGAGTTTTGGTTTGCAGGCCTTTATTACAGCAACATGCGCCTCTCTCAGGTCTTGGTGACCAAGAACGTGAATGGACATGAGAAGCAGATTCGCAGGATGGGAAAAGGGGAACACTTTGGGGAGCAGGCCCTTATACGGTAACCATGGAAACACATCTCATGAGAAATTTGTGAGCTACCTTCCCCATTTTGATGGCATAACCTGATCATTATATTCTGAACATGAACAGCAGTTTGCAGTCATTACAGAAAATGAGAATGAGGCAAAAAACCTAACAATTTTCCTTAACTGCGTATTAAATATAAATCAGCTGACAATAAAAACATATTGAATGTTTAATGAGGCTGTTTTTGTGTTATAGTTTTACTTGTTTTCTTTGTGATTTGTTCACCTTGTGATGAACAAATTAATGCAGCTCATCAAATTGAGTCTGTTTATACTGTATGCTTTGATATGCTGCAATCCTGTAGGAAAAAATGACATATTTTGGTAGTTTACAGTCATTTTTGCTTCAATTTTGTGCAAAAAACTCCCCTAAAAAAACCCAATACAAGATTTCCATCGAAATTCATGTGTAACACACAAAGCTGGCAGTAAAATTGTTGTGTGTTTATCGTCTTGCAGTGAGATCTTAAGAACTGCCACCTGCATCGCTGACGGCCCTGTTACCTGCTTCTCCATCGACAAGGAGTGAGTCTGACTAAACACAAAGTTTTCACTGTAGATGAACACAACGCTGCTGTTCAGTCGGGGCCTGCAGTGAGAGTTTCTTTGATCTCTGTCATCGTTTCTCGTGTTTGCTCTCTCTTGTGTTCTGCCTCTTGCTGACTGAAGCTCCGGGTGAATAACAATGACTGTTTTCAGGGTCTTTGAAGAGACGATACCCGTGGAGCACCTGGAACTATTTGACGAGTATGTGTTTCAAAACTGATTTTATGTTAAAACCATGTGTTTTTGCCTCAAGATGTGGAAATGAAAAGAAATGATCTGAGTACTTTCCTGCTCACATTCTGTCTTGTTCTTAATTTCCAGCTCTAAAGTGATGCAGGAGGCAAAAGCTCCAGAGAAATCGATGTGAGTGTGTGGCTGCTGAAGATGATCAAAGTAAAAAACGTAACAAAACAAAGTAAAAATCGCACAAAATGACTCCTTAAATTTACATGCCTTGCAGTTCCAGTTCCACTCTGCGGTTTAAGGACCTAGTTCCAGTTTTATATCAGGAGGGTCGCTATCAAGGAGACCCTGTCACACTCGGAGTTGGAGGATTTGGCCGTGTGGAGCTGGTGAGGATTTTGTTTTACTTTTGTTGAGCAAATTTGAAAGATATATGAGTTAAGTTCCGTTTTGTCTAATAAGTGTGTAGACATTTCTCAATATCTCAATAATAAAAACACTGACTTGCTGTCATGTTGTGGGGCTGTAATAATTCCTAACTCCAAGTTATGTTAATTTAAAAAAAAAAGAGTTAATATTTGTTGGGATCTCTCTATCCTAGCCATGAGGGGGATAATAAGCCAAACAAAGAGAAAGAGGTGTTGTTGAGAGGCCATTTCTACAGTTTTTTTAAAAAAAAGGCAACAAAAATAGGAAAAAAAACATCCAGAAAAAGAGAATTAAGAAAGCCCCACAACATTTTAATCCACAATTCAATACTGAAGAAAACACAGAAACAAAAGGAAACCTGATGAAACAAAACATTTCAAACAACACAGCATTTTAACAAAAATAACACAACAGAGAACACAAAAAAATTCAGGAACGGATAACAGTGAAACAGAATCAAACTAAAATCACAAAAAGGTGAATAATGTAACATCAAATAAAAAAAAAAGATTGAAGAAAGCAACAAATAATAAAAAAGACAAAGAAATGTTAGACAACTGTGCAACAAACTGTGAAAGACAAAAAGACCTACAACAATTTTATTGATAAGAGGGATTAATTTAGTCACTTGCCCTTTTGTTTATTAATTAGTTACGTGATCAGAATAAAGCTCAGTGTTTTTGTATAAATTTATGCTCCTAATCACAAATAGTGCATATTTTTCCCCTTTTATTCTTAGGTGACCACCGCAAGTCATGAGAGGTATTACGCTGTGAAACGGGTCAGTAAGAAGCAAATTGTTGCCAAGAGACAAGAGGAGCACATGATGTTTGAGAAGAAGATCCTCAAAGCCATCCAGTGTGACTTTATCGTCAGGTATCTGCCATTAAAGACAGTAGTTTGATAAACGTGAGACATGATAAAGTTTTGACAAAAAAATGCGTTTTCTCATTGTTTACAGGCTTTATGCAGCCTTTAAAGACACACGATACATCTACATGGTGATGGAGTTCTGTGGCGGCGGTGAGATCTGGACCAAACTGAAAGAAGTGTGAGGAAAGATATTGATGAAATATGGTGATTTATGAGCTATTTTTAGATTTTTCCCTGATTCAAACACAACACAGTGGTGTGCCCTGTTACACAGGGCAGAATTAAATGTAAATGAACTCGCCATTATTGAAAATAGGGTTTTATGAGTTTTCTGCAAGTTTTGAAGTAGCTAATTGGTTGGGAACATATGCCATCAAACCTTTGGATCACCATTTGAAACATAAAACTTACTTAAAAATCCTTACCTGTATAAAACCATACCTGTTCCATGTTTTGTGGAGCTTTTTGTATAAAAACAAGGAAATTTAGATTCAAGATTTGAAGAAAAGGATCAAGGCTGCAGTAAAGGAAGAAACCTTTTCATTTCTCTGACTCCTAGCGGTCGTTTTGATGAACCCATTGCTGTGTTCTGCACTGCCTGCGTGGTGGAGGCCTATGCGTACCTCCACAAGAAGAACATCATGTACAGAGACCTGAAGCCTGAGAACCTTATGCTGGACATAAAGGGCTACGTCAAACTGGTCGGTCCATGAGAAACTCCTTGTTTAACTCCACATCGATGGTTCCTGTACCATATTATTTTGTTTATGGGTAACTGTCCTTGTTTAGGTGGACTTTGGTTTTGCAAAGGACCTGGTGCGTGGTGAGAAAACATACTCATTTGTCGGCACTCCTGAGTACATGGCTCCGGAGATCATCAAGAACCAGGGACATGATTTTGCAGTGGATTTCTGGTCCCTTGGCGTCCTCATCTTCGAGCTGTTGGTGGGAAGGTAACAATTTTAGTTTTTTTTTACTATAAATTATTGCTGATGTGTTGCAGGATGACCTAAGCTCACCACTTTTTCAAAAAGTCTTTTGTAATTTGCAAACAGCTCTAATGATGAGCAGTAGATGGCAGCAGAGAAGTGTCGTTGCTTTCTATAGGGCTCATTGCCTGCAGTCACGTTAACAGTGTTGATTTGTGAACCTGTCTTTCTCTGTGACCTGAAGATTTAACCACATTTTTTTTCTTTTCTAAAAATGCCAGCCCTCCCTTTTCAAGCTCAGAGCCCCAGAAGATTTATGCCAAAATTTTGGACGGAGAGCTGAAATTTCCACCTTACCTTAGTGAAGCAGCCAAGTCTATCATCAGTAAACTGTGCAGGTAAGAAGAACCTTGCTGCAAGCTTTTGGAAATGAACATGTATTGTTTGTTTTCTGATTGATGGAACTGGATTGTGCATAAATTAGTTAGAAGGCATAGATGTTTCAGTCAGTTGCAGCTTTACTGATTTTAATGATTTTGAATATGCATCTGTGTATGTAAAGGTGTTAGAATGACTATGTTTGTGTGCAGACCTCGCCCGGGTCAGAGGTTAGGGAACACCAAGAACGGAATCAAAGATGTTCGGCATCACAGGTAACCATGGCAACTTTCCATTCCACATGAGACTATTACAAAAAAAAAAAATAATAATAATCAAACTCTTGTTCAGTCTCTCACCACCTACACCGTTCAATGGAGATTTCAGGTTGAGATTCCAATCATGCTGCAGCTGAAGAAGAGCTGCTGAACGTCTTCATACTGTGAAGTTTAAACTTATACATACAGAATGTGGATTTCCATGTTGTGTTTTATCCATGAAAAAAATATTTTCTTATGTTTAAAATCTCTGCTTCTGCCTTAAAGTAATGATATTTTCATATTTTTTTCATGAACCAAACACAAGTGACCGTAATTTCTCTCTCTCTTTCTTACATCATCTCCCTTTAGGTGGTTCAGCAGTATGAATTGGCACAAGCTGCGGATGTGTCAGCTTGATGCACCGACAGTACGCCTCATACGCAAGGCAAGTGAAAAGCACCGACTTTAGAGTGTTTTCATGTTTAAATTAGAAGTGGAACCCTTCTTGAAAGCTAAAAGATAATTTATAAATACCAAGACTTCTACCTCTTTTAGATGAAACTGAATCTCATGTATCAGGTCAGTTCAGGACTCAGTGAACATTGATCCCGTCTAATGAAACCTGCTACATCTCTACACGTTTTGAACAGACCCACTGTAATCAGGGATGAGTCATCCATGAAGGGTGGTGCACATCCTTATTTTCCAACCTGTAGAATATTACACATTTTCTGCTTTTTTACACTAATATTGCATGTCAATATCAGAGCAGGCCATACAGATACGAATGCTTCTGATTTAGGAAAGGAACGTGTTCGTGCCCAACAACTACTGGACCATAAAACCTTCAGGAAACAGCAACTTTTTTTTAAGGAGAACCTTTTGTAAAAGAGCATCGCACAAAGAGCATTGTGCACTTTGGTAGGCATAGCAAAGATCTTGCAAAGCCTGTTAAAAAAAGTAAAATGAGTAAACTAAGTAAAGAAAGAGTACATTTACATCACAGAGTAGTAGGTTAATTGAGAACCAGAATGTGAAATGTGATGAGCTTATTGTAAGAAAGTGCCAATGCTATAGTACAGTGATTAAACACAAATTAGGCTCTGATCCAACATTTGTTTGTTCATTTGCTCGCATGCAATGCTGTGAATATTTTGAAATCTGCTGCATAGACCATAAACACATGATGAAATTCCCTAAGAAGCAAAAACTCATTTATTAAGCCTCATTTAGATTATTTGGGTTTAATTAACACACTGCACTGACAAAGGGATAAAAATCCGGTATTAACATGTGAGAGATAGACTGAATCTCATTTTGTAATCCTCAACTCAACCAAACTTTGTCTTCTTTCAGGGTCCCTGCTACATTAACTTTGATAGATTCCCCCAAGACCCCACAAAGGCAGAAGAGGAGTTATCTGGTTGGGATCGCGACTTCTAATTGTTGTGCAGATCGAACACCAACATGTGCCACATGGAACAAATATGGCACCTATTCCAAATAGCTGCTGTCAGTGCATTCATCCGCAGATGCAGCCAAAGCATGGTTAATGCCAAATGATGGTGGATGGAGTTTCTTATTGGATTGTTTTTTTTTTAAGAAAGCACATTTCACACCAATTTTTCACAGAAAGCACTGTGAATCACTTCAACATGTTCTGCAATTCCTCTGTTATTGTACGGGTATATTTATCAAGGTGGACAACAAGGGACAAACTGATCTAGAGGTGTGAAGAAAGGATGTTAGGAAATTTTTTTATTTGTTTAAATTTAAAGCAAAGACATTTGCTGCCTGAAGAACAAGTGTTGATAACGCCACCCATACAACACGCTAATTATGATAAGAGCAGCCACCCAAAGATTAGACGGTGGCATCAGTATAAATGTCTACCAATTAAAATTAATTTTAATGTCATACCTGTAGAGTCATAGTTTATTCTTTTGGTTTATCTACTTTTAGATCAAATATCATCTGCTTGTAGCTTTGAAAGCATTGAAATTTATAAAGTTGTTTACAATGAATTGTCACCTACTTCCTGTTTAAAGTTATTTCTTTATTTTCTGATACATACTCTGATATATTTAAAGAAGAAGAATCTAGATGGAAACGTTCTGTGTGATTTAATAAACAATGAGTGGTGTCTCTGCTCAAATCTGATATATATTTTTTCTCTTTTTACCCATTATCAAACCCAAGGTGTGAAACTGCCCTTTTTTCCCTCTTTTTGTTGTTGTGGCCAAACTTATTTCACAGTCTGCTGCTACCTGTGAAAGTATTTGGTGGATAGATGTGTGATAGTGACCAGCACATGTTATCGGGGGGGGGGGGGCTTGATGTTATCTGATGTTATCAGGGGGGGAAATGACATGTGACTGTAGAGGGGGGTGGGCGAGTTCGTTGACAATGGCTGCAGCTGATTATTTTGCTCTGGAGGTGCACAGCTGTCCGGTGTGGCAGCAGGTTTAAAGGCAATCGGAAATAGCCACCCTGTTCCCTCCTGTTAATGCATGTTGTGTGCCTGTTGAAAGCAGTTTTCCACATTAGAGAGCACAACTTCACATCAAAGTAAACACGCTTTCCAGTGGGAAAAGGCACACTGCCAGATGTTTCCTTCCTTTAGGAAAACAGAAAACACGGTGACGTTGAGAATCTGAGAGCAACAACAGAGGATGCTCACTATGGGACGGATCTTGTCTTTACAGTGAACTTTGGTTTCCTGTTCCTCTCCTAGATAAATCCAGGTTTGGTTGTTGGCAACTTTGTTTTATTTGAGGTGCATGTAAATAAAAGAACAACTAATGGATAAACTGGATCAATCTTTCACATATCTGTGTTTTTTTTCTTGCCTTAAACAAATCCTTGGAACAAACCAAAAACCAACAATACACTGATAACTTCCAGATAACTGACTTCCATTCTTTGTCAGTGGCTCTCAGACCGAGGCTGTTTTGATTGTGGTTGATGTACATTGTGTACTTTAAAAGGCCCATCTGTAAATCATAGTTTTCCTTTAGACCCATCTCAGGGGTTTTCTAAAGGAAATTTAAGCCCTTATCAATGAGTAATATTGAACCAATTTCCGATCTGTGGAGCCACTGTGGTTTCCCATCTTTCCCATCTGTGAGCCACACTTGTCTTGCTGCAAAGTTTAGACCTATAACCACCAGGCAGAGACATAAATAAAGAGTTATACAGTAGTTTAAGCATGATGACACAGAAGTAAGATTTAGAGGATGCATTTGCAACATGTTTTCCAAGAGAACCAGGGTAAATAAATGATGATTAATGTTTCATCTGGCAAATAATTTTGTATTATCAACAAATGAGTCAAAAGCTTCCAGAATGTCACAAGAACTTGAATCAGTGCTAAAACCAGCACATCTGATTTGCTTCAGCTGATAATTCACTAGGATCGGGATCTAACTGTGGGCAACTTAACTCAGAAGCCTAACAGGGTTATTCAGACACGGCACTAGTGCCCATTCTGTACAAATGACTGACACATAAAGAGTGCTACATACAGAGTAAGTAAACAGCATTCAGTCTGACTCGAAGACCAGTGGCAAATATATAGCCTCACACTGTCAGTGAGCTCAAGGAGTGAGAGTGGGAAGCATAAGTTACAGTAGCAAACGACGACTTGTCTGTCTTTACATGCTCTTCACTGCAGGTCTGGCAATCTGAGTATGGCTCAGTGACAATGAGACAAGATGGGAATGTATCAAAGTAACAGCATCTAAAAGTAAGTGAGATATTTCTGCTGCTATTTTTACTTAATACATATTGTGGAAATGCATTTGAAGAACAAAAGATGATCATTTATTATGCAAAATGCCTGTGCATCTTTTAAAATGATAACATCACATAATACACAGTTTGATTAAAATCAGATGTGAACTAAATCAAAGTGTTCAGCAATATATACAACCACAGAAAATGCAAATTTGACACATCTGTAAGTGTTTTAAAGTGAAAATTGTTGGTTTTACACACATTTTTTACAATAAGCTTAAATATCCATAATGATATGCTTGTTGCATTTTTTGGACTTCTAGGATAAAGGTATGTTCATCAGGGAAATATTTACAAAATGAGTTCTGTTAGATAACGTGCTGTTGTATCAAATTTAATGTTATTTTCATCATGTAATTTTTACTACTGCCGATGAGAAGTGGGCCAAAATACCTGCCAACAGGTGTAGAAATGTCATGGACAGTTCCAGAAAACACCTGAGTGCTCAAATGATTACTCAACAAAATATTAGCCTTTAAATGAACGCACATGACATCATTAACTTCTCTTTTTTTTTGCATGTTTTTAAAAAAATATTTCTATTGACCCACAACTGAAAAAAATGTCATGATTTTCATAAATTTTGATATATTATTATTTTGTCAGTTTCAGCTCATTGCAGTCACGATGCATATTTCTCAATATTCAATATTCAACGCAGAAATATTCAATATTCATCAGGCTTGTTGTAGCACCATGACTGATTAATTATCATTTGCACCTGTGTTTAAACCACTTAAGCGTCTCTGTTGACTCACTGCTTTGTTTGGTTAGTTTTGTTGAGAGCGCTGAGTGAATCTTTTTTTTTGTGCCAGCTGATTCGGATAAATGATTAGCTTCTCTTCTGGCCTGATGGGTTTTTTGTCATCCAGTGTTGTTTTCCTCCCTTTGACCAACCATTTTGTGTTCCTTTGTCACAGTCTTCACCTATTCCCTGTCATTTTGTACAATTTTCTCAAAGGTTGTCATCGCTAAGAGGTACAATTTAGTCTATATTAAGCCGTGGACGACACAGCTTATTGAATGTCATTTTATAATCTTAGACTGAAAGGAAGCCGAGTAAGTCAAAGCTTTTTATCTAACCGCTTCCATCAGCAACTTGAGTCTGAACTCAGTCAGTGTAGGCGTTGTACAACCTGCACAATGGTTTTTTTAAAAGGTCTGGTAGTGCCGCTGTCCCTCTGCTCCTGACATTTTATCTTCCCTCTCTGATTTGGTTCAAAAGAGTTTAAAACTTTTACAGTTTAAAAATAAACTTAGCATGTAAATCCTTATGTCCTATTGGGATGTGACATTAGTTGGTGATTTCTACTGTTCTCAGACTCGGGCTGCTGATAGTTTGTGGTTTCCAAAGGCTTGAAATAGGTAAAATTCAAGGTTGAACCATGAAATCCAATTATTCTTTAAAAGAGCGCCTGTTGTTGAGTTATTTTAACAGTTATGTTAAAAACAGACTGAACCTTTGCTTGATTATAAAATATCATTTATTATTATAAGCTGTGAAATAGACCATTTTGAAACCAATATTTTGATGACTAGCTAGAGGAAGACACACATCCCCTTCTATTATTAGAAAGAAAGTATGTGCCAAGCCTCCAGTGACAACAAATTGTACTTCCTTTAGACGGGTACATGTTTTTGTTTTCAGCGTGTTGACATGTATAGGGAAGTAATAAGACAGAAATAGAACGTGAAAGCTAAATTTCGATGTGATGGCATCTTTGGAAGCTCTTCCTCGGTGTTTACTTCTCCTCTTTGTTTCAGTGTGTGACCAGACACACATTTACTCTGTTGTTTTTTTTTTTTCTGTATTTTTTCTTCACAGTTGGGACTCATTTTGTGTCAGTTCGAGTGAGATTTCCTGTGAGAGTTCCTTTTGTTTTATATCTTTGCATAACGTAAAGTGATGACTGAAAGATTGGACAACTATCATTTGACTTAGAGCAGGGCCGGTTCTAGAAAATGATGACTAGAGGTGCATCTCAGAACAGAGGGGGTGCACACGCCTGGCACCTTGCAACATTAAATTATGCATTTTACCATCATTTCAAGTAGATTGATACTTGTCAAAAAAGAATATTTAAAGTGTCTTCGAAATGCTTTACTACAGCAATATAGTAGCAGAACAAAAAAAAAATGCTACATTTAGTTTGGGCTACCTCACCCATCAGACAATCTAGCAAATTATGTTTCTTTCCCTGAAACTAAAACATTGCAATAACTAATTTTAGCTATCCACCCCAAAACCATCTGTAAATATTACAATAATTTCAAGTGAAATGATACAAGTCGAACAAAAATATTTAAAGTGTCTTTCAAGTGCATGTGGTGTCCATTTTCAATGGGTACCACACTTCTCCTATTTCATTTATGATTTTCTCAGTAATGATCTTGCTCATTAGTTCAATTCAGGGGTGTCCTCAACTAAGGATTTTCATAGTGAATCTGATTCGTCATATCTCGACTTTAGTCGACAAATCGTTTAATGTGTTTTTCCTTCACAGATGCATAATCTTATTTGCGTCATACCGCTCCAGAGAAAAGAGCTGACAGGACCCATAACAAATTTACTTCTTCATTTGGAATCAGAAAACAATAAGAACAGTCTCCATCAACCATTTTTCTTATATCAGTCATTAGGCTGTTTAAAATGTGCCGATAAGCTCCATTAAAATCTAGAAGGTCCTCATTATATATCCTCAATATTTAATAATGACATGGTGGGTCGGTAGTACAAAACAATTTTTTTTCAGACAGCAC